>JZKD02S0318737.1:8801-19559 GCA_000966675.3 Picea glauca | reverse complement strand
CAGTATAAGAACAAATCCATAAGGAGGGGGCTATAGCCAACAACTAAATCATCGAGCGACCTCATATGGATCATGACCTCAAGAAGAAACTAACATATATAGAGATGGCCACTTACTAATACAAACTATATTTATAAGTTATCAAATACCTAGTTTTAATGAAATAAGACTTAGGATAACTTATATAAATACCATACATAAGGTTGAATGATAAGGTTAACTATGGAAGTTTTTGTATCATAAGGGAAACAAAGAAAGTAATAAGATAGGAATAAAGTTATATGTAACAATAATGATGAAGAAGAACCATTAGAAAATATTATGGTTATTTGTATATATAATTTTTTTTTATGGGAATTCAAGGTCTTTGACATAAGGTATATTTAGGTTGAATTTGTAGCTATGTCCTTAGATACTCAAATCTACAATCATATTAAACTCAGCCAGATACCTAATCAGGAATTTAAAATATTGTACATTTCAAAACAACTTCAATAAGCTAGTCAATGTAAAAAACTTCAGTGGGTTTTATTAAGTTAGTCAATGAAATTTTTTTATGAGGCTAGACTGAAAGCATTCCAGGATAAACTGATCTGAATGGAGGGCGCACTCAGCATAGGAGAATCACCTTTAATGGAGAGAACATTAGTTCTTAAGGAAAACACACTCAATTTCCAACATTTCTACAAGGAGGGAGAGATGTGTTATTCTTCCCCAAGTCGCACTATGGAGGGAACACCAATTCTTAAGGAAAAATGCACTTAATTTCTAGTGCTTATACTAGGAGGGAGAGATGCAAATTCCTTCCCCAATTCGCAGTATTCTCCAAGATTCCCCAAACAATGAATTAAGCAAAGAGAAAAGGAGGAGGGCACATTAGGTTAACTAATATGCATGGCCTTCACAAAACTCCCACACAACACTCTAAACACTAACAAAATATAGATGCACACCAGTTCCTTTGGTGGCAGTGCTCTCAAACAATCACACACACAGAAAAGAGTACGTAAAGACAAAGAGAGAAGAGTTTCAAAAAAATTTCATCAAATGAATTAGAGAAAGATGTCCCCTTTAATAATTCAGGGAGACTCATTACAATGGTAAATGCCACTTTTATTTTTCTGCAATTCTCTGGGCATTCAGACTAGAAAGAGAAATTTCCTGCAACAATTACTGACACAATCTGATTATCAATTATTTTAGACATCGCCTTGATTACTTATATTGGTGAATTCTTTATTACAATTAAGTGACTAACTGACATTGCCATAGATCAACAAACTAGCATATACTTAATTCTCTTTATTGCCTTTCTTGTTGCAAACTACTGATCCTCTTCTGTTAGTTTTCTAAGGATGGTTGGCGTCCTTCCTGTCATTCCAATTCCTCCCTGTTTATATCCGGAAGCATCCTTTCTTCCGCCACCAACTGAAGAAAATTTTTACTGTATTGTCTCAACTGTCATCCACTTGGCCTGCACTATAGCTTGGCAATGTTTATCAACGAGGTATGAAGCAAGATGTTGCTTGGAATGATCCAGTGTTACTTGCAAGGTAACTACAACTAGAGTGTGTTGTTGTGATAACTTATGAACACCGCTATGGTCATCCTGTTAGTCTCGGTGTTGTTATGTTTCTCCCGATGAAGCCAAAATGAGAGGCATCACTGAGGGCACGAGAGAGTGAAATCAAAGACAGACCTCGAAAGATGAGAATCCAGTTGAATAGTGTGTGGCCCTGTTGTAATGGTACCACTTTTGCAAAGCCTGCATTAGGAGGTAGAATTATTTGGCGTAGTGGCGATAATTGAATTTTGCTGGGGACATGGTCTCAGAGTGGTAAGTCACCGAGTGACCTTCCTGTTTACGGATCACTCCAATAGAAAACTAAGGGGAAATATGGGGTAAGAGATAGCGATATTTAATTATGTCTTGGGTGAGGGCATGGTAAGCGATAACTAGAGGATGGTCAAAACTGTCTTGGGTAACGGGTCGAGATGATGGAGCAGTGGGTAATAATGTGTCATGAATGATATTGATGGATTGAGGAAGGACTCGAGAGGGTGGGAGACTAAGAGACATTGGAAAATTTTGGGAGGAGAGGGAGTATGGCAGGAGGTGTNGTCCCCTTTAATAATTCAGGGAGACTCATTACAATGGTAAATGACACTTTTATTTTTCTGCGATTCTCTGCGCATTCAGACTAGAAAGAGAAATTTCCTGCAACAATTACTGACACAATCTGATTATCAATTATTTTAGACACCGCCTTGATTACTTATATTGGTGAATGCTTTATTACAATTAAGTGACTAACTGACATTGACATAGATCAACAAACTAGCATATACTTAATTCTCTTTATTGCCTTTCTTGTTGCAAACTACTGATCCTCTTCTGTTAGTTTTCTAAGGATGGTTGGCGTCCGTCCTGTCATTCCAATTCCTCCCTGTTTAGATTCGGAAGCATCCTTTCTTCCGCCACCAACTGAAGAAAATTTTTACTGTATTGTCTCAACTATCATCCACTTGGCCTGCACTATAGCTTGGCAATGTTTATCAACGAGGTATGAAGAAGGATGTTGCTTGGAATGATCCAGTGTTACTTGCAAGGGAACTACAACTAGAGTGTGTTGTTGTGATAACTTATGAACACCGCTATGGTCATCCTGTTGGTCTCGGTGTTGTTATGTTTCTCCCGATGAAGCCAAAATGAGAGGGATCACTGAGGGCACGAGAGAGTGAAATCAAAGACAGACCTCGAAAGATGAGAATCCAGTTGAATAGTGTGTGGCCCTGTTGTAAGGGTACCACTTTTGCAAAGCCTGCATTAGGAGATAGAATTCTTTGGCGTAGTGGTGATAATTGAATTTTGCTGGGGACATGGTCTCAGAGTGGTAAGTCACTGAGTGACCTTCCTGTTTACGGATCACTCCAATAGAAAACTGAGGGGAAATATGGGGTAAGAGATAGCGATATTTAATTATGTCTTGGGTGAGGGCATGGTAAGCGATAACTAGAGGATGGTCGAAACTGTCTTGGGTAACCGGTCGAGATGATAGAGAAGTGGGTAATAATGTGTCATGAATGATATTGATGGATTGAGGAAGGACTCGAGAGGGTGGGAGACTAAGAGACATTGGAAAATTTTGGGAGGAGAGGGAGTATGGCAGGAGGTGTCATATTTATAAGGTTCTCAGGCTGAACATGGTGGGCCAAACATAGAGAAGCATCACTATGGTGAGTGACATGGTTAGTTTCTTCTTTTCTAGGACGCAGCAAGGGGGAAGTATGAGGCACGAAAGTAAGCACATAGGTGTGTCCTTCATGTTGAAGATTGTACTGATGAGATTTGGCATGGTACACAACTTGTCGGTCTTGTTGGTATGGGAGACCTAGCAAGAGGTCAACACAGTCTAAAGGTGATACATCATAGAACACGGTGTCGCAGAAGGGGTCGATGGAAAAGTTCATTGCACAACACCAGGCGATAGTGATGCGGGGTCCTCCCTTTTGTACCCAACCAAATTGATAGGTATTCGAGAGGAGGGTGGTGGGAAGTTGCATATGTTGGACTAGGTCTTGGGAGACTAGATTCTTTTGGCTTCCATTATCTAGAATTAGAGTTGCAAGTTTATGTTTAATTTGGAAGTTATGAGTAAAGAGGGGAACGTTAGTATGACTTGGTTCAGGTGTAGCCATGAGAATGAGGGATGGGTCGACTTCGGTGGGGTTGGTGAGAGAGATGACCTCTGTTTGTTTGGGAAAATCAATGGGTGTGACCTCTACAACCAAGGTTTGATGGGGGCGACTATTTTTTATGACTCGACAGTCGACAAAGTTGTGTGAGTTGGTCTTGTGAAAATTACACCAAACCGTCGTTGTGGGCACCAATGAGGAAGAAGGGTAATGTTGAGGTTGATAAGGATGTAGGTTGGCATATTGGGTTCGATTTGATGGATATCGGGCTTGAGGGGATACCTTACTTTCTACGACCAAGGCCCGTAAGAATGCCTTGTTGAGAGAGGAACTCTAAAAAAGATCTACCTCCCGTTGGAGAGGTAACAAGAGACCATAATTAAACTTAATTATTAATACCTCCTTTGGCTCATTGAGATGGCTTTGGATGAGAAACTTGTAGAATATGTTGGTGTATCCTTGAATTGACTGAGTCACAAGTTGGCAGAGTTGCAACCACTTGGTGAGAAGATTCTGAAGATAGCCTGGAGGGTAGAAGCGTTGTTGTAATGCGTGAMAAAACACATCCCAAGAATCAATAGTTCCATTTGTCGGAGAAGGCAGTATAGCCARCTTCACGATCAATTTAGACCTTTTGAATTGTGTGTCCCACCAAGTTTGTGCTATTCCTTCAATATGGAGGCTGAYGATATGCAATTTGGTGGATTCTTCCATCTCGGGTGAAGTCTTGAAGTATGTGGAGAGGCTACAGATCCAAGAATCAATCGTCTCACTATTCATTTCGCCAATGAACTTAGGTAACTGAAAATGGGTGTCTAGCTTCATGGTCATTGGAGTCCAACATTATTGGAGTCAAATTAGTTCACTAGAGACTTCTCTTCKCACTGGCATGGTTTGCAAACACAGAAGAGACCCTGAGAAGGGTGTGACATGAACCCTGAGAAGGGCGCACTAGTGCACCAATGAAAATGATGCAGAAGAACCATGAGAAGGGTGATTATGACGCTCTGATCAAGAGTGTGAGGAAATAGTTGAAGATCCCATTTTTTTTTTTTTATGGATGAAACTCGGTCTTCTTCTTTTTCTTTCTGTGCAAAACTTCCCCAAGAAAGAAACACACTCTGATACCAATTGATATGAATGGAGGGCACACTCAACAAAGGAAAATCACCTTTAATGGAGGGTGCATCAGTTATTAAGGAAAACAAACTCAATTGCCAACGTTTCTACAAGAAGGGATATATGTGATATTCTTCCCCAAGTGGCACTATGGAGGGCACACCAATTCTTAAGGAAAAACACACTCAATTGCCAATGCTTCTACTGGGAGGGAGAGATGCACAATCCTTCCCCAATTAGCAATATTCTCCAAGATTCCCCAAACAACGAATTAAAGGAAGAGAAAAGGAGGAGGGTGCATTAGCTTAAGTAATGCACATGGCCTTCACAAAACTCCCACACAACACTCTAAACACTAATAAAATATAGATGTGCACCAGTTCCTTTGGTGCACAGTACTCTCAAACAATCACCAACACAGAAAAGAGTACGCATAGACAAAGAGAGACGAGATTCAGAAAAGTTTCATCAAATGAATTAGAGAAAGATGTCTCCTTTCAGGGAGACTTGTTACAATAGTAATTTCTACTTTTAGTTTTATGTGATTCTTTTCTCATTCAGACTGGCTAGGGAAATTTACGGTAGCAATTACTTCTGACTGTCAATTATTTTAGCCATTACCTTTCTTACTTAAACTGGTGAATACTTTATTACAATTAAGTGAGTGACAAGTTGACATAGATCAACAAACTAGCATACTAGATTAAGTGCAGAGATTTGGAGGCTCCACGACATGATGGAAGCGAACCAGGAGCATTTTCGGGAACTAGGAGCATTTTTTCGGCGAGATTTTTTTGAACCTGGTCTCTTGTTCCAACCAGGGTATTTACTATCCTCTAAGATGATAGTTGGGGATTCGACATTGCTTACTCACTTTCCTTGTCTATTCTTGTTGTAAATGTTGGACCTATTCCTAGTGTCTTCCTTTTATTTTTTCTCTCTTGTCTTCATTATCCCTTTATGTCCTAGGCTTGTTGTTTTGTCGAGGATTGGTTTTTCTTCTGGTTCTTAAAAAGAAGTGAGGTTGTCCCCGAGAGTCATGATCCTCTCTTATTTTACCTCTTGGTTTCTGAGTATCTTGTTAGTGTCACTGGTGCTGTTGTTGTTCGGCTATTGGTGGGCCTGGATAGGTACCTGCTCCATTAAAGAAATGGAAAGAAATATAAATCATCTCATGAGCCCAGCTGATGAGGATACTTGGAGGAAAGTGGGGCTCTTTGAGAAGGTCAACTCTCTGGAGAGTAATCATTCTGGGGTTCCTTTTATTCCAAACAAGTCTTCCATTCCCGCCGAGATACCCGATAGTCTATCGTCTCCTCCTATGAAAGTCGCCAGATCCACATAATCATTTCTTCCACCTTATGACGTCCCCAGTACTAATCCCTTATCTTTCACTGTACCCCTAGGCCTTTCAAACCTCTCTTCCTCTCTGGGGGTCACAGGATTCCTGCTAATCCGGTTCAGTCTGCTTTCTTCCATCAAAATTTGTGGAAAGAAAATAGAAAGACCAAACGTATGGTGTTGGGGAATGATGTGGGCTTAGAAGATACATGCAGAATGGTGCTCTGTGGTCTTGTGGGTCGGATATCTTATAGAATGATGAGAAAACAACCTTTGGAGGACTAGATCAAAAACCAGTGGACTCCTCTCATTGGTTACTCCCCTGAGATTCTCTATCTCAACAAAGGGTGGATCAGTTTTGTCTGCAAGTCACCAGAGGATGTTTCTCTTTTACTAAGTTCTCTATGGGTTTATGGGGGAAGTAGTATCATGCTTAAGAGTTGGAGAATTTCTTTTAACCCCGATACTGATTATTTTCAGTATAGGCATCTTTGGGTTCTTCTTCTGGGTCTTTCGTTGTTCCTATGGAATGAATGAGCCTTACGAGCTATTGGCGATTCACTAGGAAAATTCATTTCTCTATATAAAAAGCTACTTGTTGGTCCTGAGTGGAAGATGGGCAGAGTTCTTGTCAATATGGACCTTTTCGGTGGCTTACCAGAAACCCTTGAGATCAAATGGAGAGGGAGAAATATAGAACAACCTATGGACTATCTTGGATTGCCTTTCCGTTCCAACCACTGCCGTAAAATGGGCCACCTCCATCGTGAATGCCCTGGGAAGGTTTCGGTTGAATTCTCTGAAGATTCCAATCTATAGTTAAAACCTCCATACTATGTGGATGAAGATTCCTCTTTAACCTTCTTGGATATTTCCACTGGGCGTTCCTCCTCTTCACTACAGGAGCAAGATGAGTCTCTTCTGGGTAAGATAAAAACACATTGCCCACTTTTTTTTCTTTCCCTGTCCTTTGGGGAGAAGGAAGATTTAAATAAATCACATTGGATTTCTTCATCTACCTGTACAAAGGCCATCGTCCCTGAAGCTACAAACTCTCCCTTAGAACCCTGTTCTCCTGATCCCTTCCCTCCCAACCCTCTCAAAATCCCTGTGGCTGTGCCTCATCCCTCAGTTATTGAAGCCTTGCTGAAGCCTAACCCTTCCAACCACTTGAGCCACTCTCTTAACTCATTTCCAGTTAGACACCCTTGTCCCCCTACCCCTNGTAAGAATGCCTTGTTGAGAGAGGAACTCTAAAAAAGATCTACCTCCCGTTGGAGAGGTAACAAGAGACCATAATTAAACTTAATTATTAATACCTCCTTTGGCTCATTGAGATGGCTTTGGATGAGAAACTTGTAGAATATGTTGGTGTATCCTTGAATTGACTGAGTCACAAGTTGGCAGAGTTGCAACCACTTGGTGAGAAGATTCTGAAGATAGCCTGGAGGGTAGAAGCGTTGTTGTAATGCGTGAAAAAACACATCCCAAGAATCAATAGTTCCATTTGTCGGAGAAGGCAGTATAGCCAACTTCACGATCAATTTAGACCTTTTGAATTGTGTGTCCCACCAAGTTTGTGCTATTCCTTCAATATGGAGGCTGATGATATGCAATTTGGTGGATTCTTCCATCTCGGGTGAAGTCTTGAAGTATGTGGAGAGGCTACAGATCCAAGAATCAATCGTCTCACTATTCATTTCGCCAATGAACTTAGGTAACTGAAAATGGGTGTCTAGCTTCATGGTCATTGGAGTCCAACATTATTGGAGTCAAATTAGTTCACTAGAGACTTCTCTTCTCACTGGCATGGTTTGCAAACACAGAAGAGACCCTGAGAAGGGTGTGACATGAACCCTGAGAAGGGCGCACTAGTGCACCAATGAAAATGATGCAGAAGAACCATGAGAAGGGTGATTATGACGCTCTGATCAAGAGTGTGAGGAAATAGTTGAAGATCCCATTTTTTTTTTTTGTGGATGAAACTCGGTCTTCTTCTTTTTCTTTCCGTGCAAAACTTCCCCAAGAAAGAAACACACTCTGATACCAATTGATATGAATGGAGGGCGCACTCAACAAAGGAAAATCACCTTTAATGGAGGGTGCATCAGTTATTAAGGAAAACACACTCAATTGCCAACATTTCTACAAGAAGGGATATATGTGATATTCTTCCCCAAGTGGCACTATGGAGGGCACACCAATTCTTAAGGAAAAACACACTCAATTGCCAATGCTTCTACTGGGAGGGAGAGAGCACAATCCTTCCCCAATTAGCAATATTCTCCAAGATTCCCCAAACAACGAATTAAACGAAGATAAAAGGAGGAGGGTGCATTAGCTTAAGTAATGCACATGGCCTTCACAAAACTCCCACACAACACTCTAAACACTAATAAAATATAGATGTGCACCAGTTCCTTTGGTGCACAGTACTCTCAAACAATCACCAACACAGAAAAGAGTACGCATAGACAAAGAGAGACGAGATTCAGAAAAGTTTCATCAAATGAATTAGAGAAAGATGTCTCCTTTCAGGGAGACTTGTTACAATAGTAATTTCTACTTTTAGTTTTATGTGATTCTTTTCTCATTCAGACTGGCTAGGGAAATTTACGGTAGCAATTACTTCTGACTGTCAATTATTTTAGCCATTACCTTTCTTACTTAAACTGGTGAATACTTTATTACAATTAAGTGAGTGACAAGTTGACATAGATCAACAAACTAGCATACTAGATTAAGTGCAGAGATTTGGAGGCTCCACGACATGATGGAAGCGAACCAGGAGCATTTTCGGGAACTAGGAGCATTTTTTCGGCGAGATTTTTTTGAACCTGGTCTCTTGTTCCAACCAGGGTATTTACTATCCTCTAAGATGATAGTTGGGGATTCGACATTGCTTACTCACTTTCCTTGTCTATTCTTGTTGTAAATGTTGGACCTATTCCTAGTGTCTTCCTTTTATTTTTTCTCTCTTGTCTTCATTATCCCTTTATGTCCTAGGCTTGTTGTTTTGTCGAGGATTGGTTTTTCTTCTGGTTCTTAAAAAGAAGTGAGGTTGTCCCCGAGAGTCATGATCCTCTCTTATTTTACCTCTTGGTTTCTGAGTATCTTGTTAGTGTCACTGGTGCTGTTGTTGTTCGGCTATTGGTGGGCCTGGATAGGTACCTGCTCCATTAAAGAAATGGAAAGAAATATAAATCATCTCATGAGCCCAGCTGATGAGGATACTTGGAGGAAAGTGGGGCTCTTTGAGAAGGTCAACTCTCTGGAGAGTAATCATTCTGGGGTTCCTTTTATTCCAAACAAGTCTTCCATTCCCGCCGAGATACCCGATAGTCTATCGTCTCCTCCTATGAAAGTCGCCAGATCCACATAATCATTTCTTCCACCTTATGACGTCCCCAGTACTAATCCCTTATCTTTCACTGTACCCCTAGGCCTTTCAAACCTCTCTTCCTCTCTGGGGGTCACAGGATTCCTGCTAATCCGGTTCAGTCTGCTTTCTTCCATCAAAATTTGTGGAAAGAAAATAGAAAGACCAAACGTATGGTGTTGGGGAATGATGTGGGCTTAGAAGATACATGCAGAATGGTGCTCTGTGGTCTTGTGGGTCGGATATCTTATAGAATGATGAGAAAACAACCTTTGGAGGACTAGATCAAAAACCAGTGGACTCCTCTCATTGGTTACTCCCCTGAGATTCTCTATCTCAACAAAGGGTGGATCAGTTTTGTCTGCAAGTCACCAGAGGATGTTTCTCTTTTACTAAGTTCTCTATGGGTTTATGGGGGAAGTAGTATCATGCTTAAGAGTTGGAGAATTTCTTTTAACCCCGATACTGATTATTTTCAGTATAGGCATCTTTGGGTTCTTCTTCTGGGTCTTTCGTTGTTCCTATGGAATGAATGAGCCTTACGAGCTATTGGCGATTCACTAGGAAAATTCATTTCTCTATATAAAAAGCTACTTGTTGGTCCTGAGTGGAAGATGGGCAGAGTTCTTGTCAATATGGACCTTTTCGGTGGCTTACCAGAAACCCTTGAGATCAAATGGAGAGGGAGAAATATAGAACAACCTATGGACTATCTTGGATTGCCTTTCCGTTCCAACCACTGCCGTAAAATGGGCCACCTCCATCGTGAATGCCCTGGGAAGGTTTCGGTTGAATTCTCTGAAGATTCCAATCTATAGTTAAAACCTCCATACTATGTGGATGAAGATTCCTCTTTAACCTTCTTGGATATTTCCACTGGGCGTTCCTCCTCTTCACTACAGGAGCAAGATGAGTCTCTTCTGGGTAAGATAAAAACACATTGCCCACTTTTTTTTCTTTCCCTGTCCTTTGGGGAGAAGGAAGATTTAAATAAATCACATTGGATTTCTTCATCTACCTGTACAAAGGCCATCGTCCCTGAAGCTACAAACTCTCCCTTAGAACCCTGTTCTCCTGATCCCTTCCCTCCCAACCCTCTCAAAATCCCTGTGGCTGTGCCTCATCCCTCAGTTATTGAAGCCTTGCTGAAGCCTAACCCTTCCAACCACTTGAGCCACTCTCTTAACTCATTTCCAGTTAGACACCCTTGTCCCCCTACCCCT
>JZKD02S0318726.1:0-10669 GCA_000966675.3 Picea glauca | reverse complement strand
AGAATGATAGTTTCAAGTGGCATGATCGGCCTGGGTGGTTGGGTGTGTTACAACTGGTTTTCAAAACAGTTTGGTTTTGAGTTAGTAGCATGTCCCCGGAAAGGGCGGCTGGGGGACATTACAATATGGTATCATAGCCATGGTTTCAATACTGAACCTGGATGGGCCACAAATGTGTAATTTGAAGTAAAAATTCAACAAGAATTTGATGTACAAAGTGCCAAGAGGGTGCTAAGAGATCTCCTAGGTGGTATTGGAAAGCTCAGGAGGTATAGCGGTTTGATAAACGATGACAGACATGGTATTGGGCCACAGATTTAAATTGGGTTGTTAGATCTGTTTGGAGGGAGACAAATACCCCAACACCGTCATATTGGGAGAAGGTACACGAAAATTAAGCAATGTTCGGGGTTCAGCAGTTTGGGGGTTGTGGGGTGTTCGGTAGTTGAATCCTTCGAAGTCCTGAAGTGATTCTTAGCCATAGATCATTCGAAAGGAGGAGATCCATCATATTTCTCTTGTGTTTTAGCGTTCAAGGAAATCCATTAGAGGTTGTACAGCAGAAAAATCGTTGAAGTCCCAAAACTTCGAGAAGTAGTCATTGACATATGGTGATTCGGGAGTTTCGACAAAGTATCAATAAGAAGAATCATCAAAGTCTTGGTTTTCCAAAGTGATATGTCATGATAACGTCACCGAGGGTAATGTGGAAGCGTTTGTCAATTCAGCAGTTTGGTAGTTCGAGATTTTTGTGAAAGTGTCAATGAGATAACCAGACCATTAAAGTCCTGGGCTATTGAAGTGATGTATCATGATGATGTCACCAGGGGTGGCATGGACCAGTTTGATAGTTTGACAGCTTGGAGGAAATTTTGAAGGAAGGAAATCCCCAAAGTCTTTAAGCATCGGGTATGACATGGAAAGATGACGTTACCTAGAGTGACATGGACCTACCTAGGTCTACCACGTGTCACGCATTTCCATAATTTTGACAGCCCCTTAGGACTGATTGGAACCTGTCACATGTCACTAGATGGTGGGGCCATGTGTTAACACTTTGATTGGTGAAAATTGTATGTCGTGAGCCCCGGAAGGTTAAGTAATTTAGGAGTCTGGCATTCGAGGAAAAATGTTGGAAGAACTTTTGGACCTCTGAAGTCCTGGAGTCCCGAAGTCCCAAAGTTTTGAAGTGCCATGGTGGTGATGTCACCTGGGGGTGACGTGAACACACATGATGCATGCCATGTGTCAGTGTGATATCTTCTTTTAAAAGGATGAGTTTCCATTTATAGCTTGACACGTTTCACCCCTCGGATTGGGCCACGTGTGTGCTTCTAGTGTTCTACCACATGGCGTCAGATCCTGCAATCTGGAAACTTAGCACTCTGGAGGAACTTGGTCAATAATTGTTAAGTATGAATACTTCTGAAGCTCTAAAGAGAAGATTAAATCGTGATCGTTAATCAGAAAGCATGTGTGGCACTAGATTTTGTAGTCTGAAGGAGTGGTACTCTAGGGGATTGCATTGTAGAATTGTTGTGTTCGAGGACTTCTGGAGGCCCAAAGGCCAGATTCCATCATGAGCATTTATCACAGATGACACATGGAGGAAGGAGAGGGGATCTCTGGTGGGTTGTCACTTTAGGATATTGGTAGAGAAGTTTTTTGGAAACCTTCAAAGCCCGAAGTCTCGTAGATCCTATCCATCGTTGATCTGAGCAAAGAATGTGGACCGTAGATCCAATGTCCTTCACAGGTGCGCTAGTTCAGCAGTCTGAGAGATTTATTGTAAGGTACTTTGAAAACCACAAAATCCCAAAGTCTCAGAGCTCCGAACCATCGTATATATAAAAAAGGAAGGAGGATCGTCGATCTACATGTCCTCTAAGTATTCAAAGAATCGACATTTGGGGAAAATGTATTGTAGTGGAGGAATATCCTTTGAAGCCCCGAAGGCCCAAAGCACAGAATAAGCACCTAACAATTAGCATTTGATCAAAGCCCTTGGTCACATGAATTTGGGGGCTGAAGGAAAGGGGATAGTGCCCCAAATTTTTGTTAAAGAACAAAGAAGGGACAAATTGTTCAAGTAGCCATAAATTCCTTCTCAAAACTGAGAATTGAGGATGAAAGCAGCCATTGGAAAGGTATTGAAAAGTATAAGATAACTGTTCACCCAGCAATTGGATTTGAACAGTCAATTTCTCAAGAAAATAGAAGAAAAGAAGTCTGATATATTAATGAATCAGAATTGTTCATGTTTTCATGAAATTATTAAGAACAATTATCCTGACAAAGTTTTGTTGGTTGCGCATTTTTGTAGAATTAACACATGTCATATCAGATTCAGCACAGAGTGCAGAAGTGATGGATGATACTCAAGTAGTCTTCAGTCAAGAAGATGAAAACAGAGGATTGAATTTCCAGTTGGATAGGGAAGGAACCAACTCCAATGGACATGGAGGAGAAAAGGAAGAAGACATAAATTTGTCTGAGACCATCAAGAAATTGCAGACAGATTTCCAAAGCCACAAGGCCGATAATGAAAGGCTTATGAAGGCCAAGGAACAAAAGGAATAATTTGATGTGAAGTTAATGAAAATTCTGGACAAAATTGAAAAGAATATGGATAAGGAGAGTGGCTCCAGCAAATCAAGAAGCCACAAGACCCCTGAGAAGAAAGGAAGATCAAGGAGTGGTAGTATACATCACCATCACTCCCAAAAGCATTCCCATAGGATAGCACACAGTATCTCAAGTCCATCCCCTTTCAGGAAGCATAGGAGGTATGGGGTGGATGATTTGAAAGGAGAAATGAATAAGATCAAACCTTCTACTTTTGATGGAGAGCACAAGAAGGATGAAGATGTTGAGATATGGCTACTAGGCATGAGTAAGTACTTTCAATTGCATAACTATTCTTCTCATGCAGAGGGAATAATTCCTGTTTATCAACTTAAAGGAAAGGAATCCATGTGGTAGGGTCAATTGGGGCAAGTGCAGCACGTCAGAGAGAAAAATGTGACTTGGAAGGAATTCAAGAGGACTTTTGAGAAGAAATACCTGACCAAGAGGTATTATGACAAAAGGATGAAATATTTCTTTGATCTCAAACTGGGCAGCATGACTATTGATGAATATGAAAGGATATTTCTAGAGCTATTGAAGTATGTCTCCTTCATCAAGGATGAGATAATGAATATTCAAATGTACCTAAGTGGGATGTCATCTTTCATTGGCGATAAAATCCAATATGATGATCCCAAGACTCTGGAAGAAACTATAAGGAGAGAAAAATGTTTATATGATCAGCAAAAAGGAAAGCCTACTTTCCAGAAGGCTTGGGAGGACAAGAAGAAGTTCAAGAAGGAACAAAGGCAAAAGGGAAATAAGCCTCCATTTTTCAGAAACAATCCTCAAGAACAGCCATATTTTAGAGAGCATAGAATGGCTGAGGTTAGTGGGAAAATGCCAAGGAAGGAACCCATTCAGTGTTGGGGTTGTAAAGGAGACCACAAGTATAGAGATTGTCCTCACAAAAATGACAAAGTGAGAGTTGTCCACAATGTACAGCAAGATGAAATAGTGGAGGACATGGGTAGAAGTATACCTAGGATCTATGCAGCTTTGGACAACAAGCAAGTTGAGTTCCAATCACACATGATTGAAGTTGAAGGTATGATCAATAAACATGCCTTTACTATTTTGATAGATTTAGGAGCTAGTCATAGTTACATAGATACTAAAGTTGTGGATAGATTTATTTTTCCAAGAAGAAATCATGGGAAATATTGGTTGGTACATCTAGCTACATGACCCAAGAGAAAAGTGGTTGAGTTGGTTAAATCATGTCTAGTGGACATGAATGGGATAAGTACCAAGGTAGATTTGAACATCTTTTCATTGGGTTGTTATGACTATCTAATTGGTGTGGATTGGTTGGACCAACACCATGTTGTCTTAGACTATCGTAACAAGGAATTTACTTACCTGGATGAGGAAGGGAACCCAAGAATAGTCCAATGAATTCCTAGGGTAGTTACTGTCCGAGAAATCTCAGCAATGTAGTTGATAAAGGGCTACCAATTATTTGCATCTCATATGGAGGAAACACCTAAGGATAAGGTGAAAAATATGAAGGATCACTCAGTCCTGAAATATTTTGAGGATGTGTTCAAGGAGATACTAGGACAACCCCCAAAGAGAGATATTGATTTCTCTATAAATTTGATGCATGGAGCAGCTCTAGTATCAAAGACTCCATACAAAATGAGTACACCAGATCTGAAGGAGTTGCAAATGCAACTTGAAGATTTGTTGAAGAAGGGGTATATACGCCCAAGTGTGTCACCTTGGGGTTCCCCAATCTTGTTTGTGAAGAAGAAATATGGGACATTGAGATTGTGCATCGATTTCAGATAGTTGAACAAAGTGACTATAAAGAACAAGTATACTTTGCCAAAGATCGATTATCTCTTTGATCAGTTAAAGGATGCAAATATATTCTCAAAGATTGATCTCAGGTTAGTATATCATCAGGTAAGGATTAGAGATGAAGACATCAACAAGATTGTCTTCAGGACAAGGTATGGTCACTACGAATTCACAATAGTGTCATTTGGGTTATCAAATGCACCAGTTGTTTTTATATGCTTGATGAATGGTGTTTTACGGGAATACTTAGACAAGTTTGTCATTGTCTTTTTGGCTGACATCCTTGTGTATTCCAATTCACAGGAAGAACATGAGCATCATTTGAGGAATTTTTTTCAAGTGCTAAGAGGGCATTAGTTGTATGTCAAATTGATCAAGTGCACATTTTATCAAAATAGAATTCACTATTTGGGGCATATCATATCCGAAGAAGGGATAGCATTGGACCCTGAAAAGATTGAGGCCATCAAAGGGTGGAAAACACCTAAGAATGTGATAGAATCTAGATCCTTTATGGGCCTAGTTAGATACTATGGAAGATTCATTACAAGGTTTTCAAGAATTTCTCACCCAAACACTTCCTTGCAAAGGAAAGGGGTGAAGTTTCAATGAACAACAGAGTATGAAAAGAGCTTCCAACAATTGAAGAAGTTCTTAACCAGTGCTCCAATTATGAGGATTTTTTATCTAAATGAATATTTCGTGGTGTTCACATATGCGTGCAAGGAAGGTCTTGGTGGAGTCCTTAGTCAAAATGGTTTTGTGATATGTTTCGAGTCTAGAAAAATGAAAGAGCATGAAAGGATCTATGCCACTCATGATTTGTAGTTGGCATCCATAGTGCATGCTTTGAAGAAGTGGAGGAACTACCTCATGGGAAAGAGGTTTAAGTTGAGGAAAGACCATAACGATCTGAAATACTTGTTTGATCAGCCAACTTTGAATGTTAGGCAGAGCAGATCATTAGAATTCCTCNTACTGAACCTGGATGGGCCACAAATGTGTAATTTGAAGTAAAAATTCAATAAGAATTTGATGTACAGAGTGCCAAGAGGGTGCTGAGAGATCTCCTAGGTGGTATTGGAAAGCTCAGGAGGTATAGCGGTTTTATAAACGATGAAAGATGTGGTATTGGGCCACAGATTTAAATTGGGTCGTTAGATCTGTTTGGAGGGAGACAAATACCCCAACACTGTCATATTGGGAGAAGGTGCACGAAAATTAAGCAATGTTCGGGGTTCAGCAGTTTGGGGGTTGTGGGGTGTTCAGTAGTTGAATCCTTCGAAGTCCTGAAGTGATTCTTAGCCATAGATCATTTGAAAGGAGGAGATCCATCATATTTCTCTTGTGTTTTAGATTTCAAGGAAATCCATTAGAGGTTGTACAGCAGAAAAATTGTTGAAGTCCCAAAACTTCGAGAAGTAGTCATCGACATATGGTGATTCGGGAGTTTCGACAAAGTATCAATAAGAAGAATCATCAAATTCTTGTTTTTCCAAAGTGATATGTCATGATAACGTCACCGAGGGTGATGTGGAAGTGTTCGTCAATTCAGCAGTTCGATAGTTCGAGAGTTTTGTGAAAGTGTCAATGAGATAACCAGATCATCAAAGTCTTGGGTTGTCGAAGTGATGTATCATGATGATGTCACCAGGGGTGGCATGGACCAGTTTGATAGTTCGACATCTTGGAGAAAATTTTGAAGGAAGGAAATCCCAAAATTCTTGAAGCTTCGGGTATGACATGGAAAGATGACGTTACCTAGGGTGACATGGACCTACCTAGGTCTACCACGTGTCACGCATTTCCATAATTTTGGCAGCCCCTTAGGACCAATTGGAACCTGCCATGTGTCACTCGATGGTGGGGCCATGTGTCAACACTTTGATTGGTGAAAGTTGTATGTCGTGAGCCCCGAAAGGTTAAGTAGTTTAGGAGTCTGGCATTCGGGGAAAAATGTTGGAAGAACTTTTGGACCTCCGAAGTCCTGGAGTCCCGAAGTCCCAAAATTTTGAAGTGCCATGGTGGTGATGTCACCTGGGGTGACGTGAACACACATGATGCATGCCATGTGTCAGTGTGATATATTCTTTTAAAAGGTTGATTTTCCATTTATAGCTTGACACGTTTCACCCCTCGGATTGGGCCACGTGTGTGCTTCTAGTGTTCTACCACATGGCGTCAGATCCTGCAATCTGGAAACTTAGCACTCTGGAGGAACTTGGTCAATAATTGTTAAGTATGAATACTTCTGAAGCTCTAAAGAGAAGATTAAATCGTGATCGTTAATCAGAAAGCATGTGTGGCACTAGATTTTGTAGTCTGAAGGAGTGGTACTCTAGGGGATTGCATTGTAGAATTGTTGTGTTCGAGGACTTCTGGAGGCCCAAAGGCCAGATTCCATCATGAGCATTTATCACAGATGACACATGGAGGAAGGAGAGGGGATCTCTGGTGGGTTGTCACTTTAGGATATTGGTAGAGAAGTTTTTTGGAAACCTTCAAAGCCCGAAGTCTCGTAGATCCTATCCATCGTTGATCTGAGCAAAGAATGTGGACCGTAGATCCAATGTCCTTCACAGGTGCGCTAGTTCAGCAGTCTGAGAGATTTATTGTAAGGTACTTTGAAAACCACAAAATCCCAAAGTCTCAGAGCTCCGAACCATCGTATATATAAAAAAGGAAGGAGGATCGTCGATCTACATGTCCTCTAAGTATTCAAAGAATCGACATTTGGGGAAAATGTATTGTAGTGGAGGAATATCCTTTGAAGCCCCGAAGGCCCAAAGCACAGAATAAGCACCTAACAATTAGCATTTGATCAAAGCCCTTGGTCACATGAATTTGGGGGCTGAAGGAAAGGGGATAGTGCCCCAAATTTTTGTTAAAGAACAAAGAAGGGACAAATTGTTCAAGTAGCCATAAATTCCTTCTCAAAACTGAGAATTGAGGATGAAAGCAGCCATTGGAAAGGTATTGAAAAGTATAAGATAACTGTTCACCCAGCAATTGGATTTGAACAGTCAATTTCTCAAGAAAATAGAAGAAAAGAAGTCTGATATATTAATGAATCAGAATTGTTCATGTTTTCATGAAATTATTAAGAACAATTATCCTGACAAAGTTTTGTTGGTTGCGCATTTTTGTAGAATTAACACATGTCATATCAGATTCAGCACAGAGTGCAGAAGTGATGGATGATACTCAAGTAGTCTTCAGTCAAGAAGATGAAAACAGAGGATTGAATTTCCAGTTGGATAGGGAAGGAACCAACTCCAATGGACATGGAGGAGAAAAGGAAGAAGACATAAATTTGTCTGAGACCATCAAGAAATTGCAGACAGATTTCCAAAGCCACAAGGCCGATAATGAAAGGCTTATGAAGGCCAAGGAACAAAAGGAATAATTTGATGTGAAGTTAATGAAAATTCTGGACAAAATTGAAAAGAATATGGATAAGGAGAGTGGCTCCAGCAAATCAAGAAGCCACAAGACCCCTGAGAAGAAAGGAAGATCAAGGAGTGGTAGTATACATCACCATCACTCCCAAAAGCATTCCCATAGGATAGCACACAGTATCTCAAGTCCATCCCCTTTCAGGAAGCATAGGAGGTATGGGGTGGATGATTTGAAAGGAGAAATGAATAAGATCAAACCTTCTACTTTTGATGGAGAGCACAAGAAGGATGAAGATGTTGAGATATGGCTACTAGGCATGAGTAAGTACTTTCAATTGCATAACTATTCTTCTCATGCAGAGGGAATAATTCCTGTTTATCAACTTAAAGGAAAGGAATCCATGTGGTAGGGTCAATTGGGGCAAGTGCAGCACGTCAGAGAGAAAAATGTGACTTGGAAGGAATTCAAGAGGACTTTTGAGAAGAAATACCTGACCAAGAGGTATTATGACAAAAGGATGAAATATTTCTTTGATCTCAAACTGGGCAGCATGACTATTGATGAATATGAAAGGATATTTCTAGAGCTATTGAAGTATGTCTCCTTCATCAAGGATGAGATAATGAATATTCAAATGTACCTAAGTGGGATGTCATCTTTCATTGGCGATAAAATCCAATATGATGATCCCAAGACTCTGGAAGAAACTATAAGGAGAGAAAAATGTTTATATGATCAGCAAAAAGGAAAGCCTACTTTCCAGAAGGCTTGGGAGGACAAGAAGAAGTTCAAGAAGGAACAAAGGCAAAAGGGAAATAAGCCTCCATTTTTCAGAAACAATCCTCAAGAACAGCCATATTTTAGAGAGCATAGAATGGCTGAGGTTAGTGGGAAAATGCCAAGGAAGGAACCCATTCAGTGTTGGGGTTGTAAAGGAGACCACAAGTATAGAGATTGTCCTCACAAAAATGACAAAGTGAGAGTTGTCCACAATGTACAGCAAGATGAAATAGTGGAGGACATGGGTAGAAGTATACCTAGGATCTATGCAGCTTTGGACAACAAGCAAGTTGAGTTCCAATCACACATGATTGAAGTTGAAGGTATGATCAATAAACATGCCTTTACTATTTTGATAGATTTAGGAGCTAGTCATAGTTACATAGATACTAAAGTTGTGGATAGATTTATTTTTCCAAGAAGAAATCATGGGAAATATTGGTTGGTACATCTAGCTACATGACCCAAGAGAAAAGTGGTTGAGTTGGTTAAATCATGTCTAGTGGACATGAATGGGATAAGTACCAAGGTAGATTTGAACATCTTTTCATTGGGTTGTTATGACTATCTAATTGGTGTGGATTGGTTGGACCAACACCATGTTGTCTTAGACTATCGTAACAAGGAATTTACTTACCTGGATGAGGAAGGGAACCCAAGAATAGTCCAATGAATTCCTAGGGTAGTTACTGTCCGAGAAATCTCAGCAATGTAGTTGATAAAGGGCTACCAATTATTTGCATCTCATATGGAGGAAACACCTAAGGATAAGGTGAAAAATATGAAGGATCACTCAGTCCTGAAATATTTTGAGGATGTGTTCAAGGAGATACTAGGACAACCCCCAAAGAGAGATATTGATTTCTCTATAAATTTGATGCATGGAGCAGCTCTAGTATCAAAGACTCCATACAAAATGAGTACACCAGATCTGAAGGAGTTGCAAATGCAACTTGAAGATTTGTTGAAGAAGGGGTATATACGCCCAAGTGTGTCACCTTGGGGTTCCCCAATCTTGTTTGTGAAGAAGAAATATGGGACATTGAGATTGTGCATCGATTTCAGATAGTTGAACAAAGTGACTATAAAGAACAAGTATACTTTGCCAAAGATCGATTATCTCTTTGATCAGTTAAAGGATGCAAATATATTCTCAAAGATTGATCTCAGGTTAGTATATCATCAGGTAAGGATTAGAGATGAAGACATCAACAAGATTGTCTTCAGGACAAGGTATGGTCACTACGAATTCACAATAGTGTCATTTGGGTTATCAAATGCACCAGTTGTTTTTATATGCTTGATGAATGGTGTTTTACGGGAATACTTAGACAAGTTTGTCATTGTCTTTTTGGCTGACATCCTTGTGTATTCCAATTCACAGGAAGAACATGAGCATCATTTGAGGAATTTTTTTCAAGTGCTAAGAGGGCATTAGTTGTATGTCAAATTGATCAAGTGCACATTTTATCAAAATAGAATTCACTATTTGGGGCATATCATATCCGAAGAAGGGATAGCATTGGACCCTGAAAAGATTGAGGCCATCAAAGGGTGGAAAACACCTAAGAATGTGATAGAATCTAGATCCTTTATGGGCCTAGTTAGATACTATGGAAGATTCATTACAAGGTTTTCAAGAATTTCTCACCCAAACACTTCCTTGCAAAGGAAAGGGGTGAAGTTTCAATGAACAACAGAGTATGAAAAGAGCTTCCAACAATTGAAGAAGTTCTTAACCAGTGCTCCAATTATGAGGATTTTTTATCTAAATGAATATTTCGTGGTGTTCACATATGCGTGCAAGGAAGGTCTTGGTGGAGTCCTTAGTCAAAATGGTTTTGTGATATGTTTCGAGTCTAGAAAAATGAAAGAGCATGAAAGGATCTATGCCACTCATGATTTGTAGTTGGCATCCATAGTGCATGCTTTGAAGAAGTGGAGGAACTACCTCATGGGAAAGAGGTTTAAGTTGAGGAAAGACCATAACGATCTGAAATACTTGTTTGATCAGCCAACTTTGAATGTTAGGCAGAGCAGATCATTAGAATTCCTC
>JZKD02S0318725.1:278244-306216 GCA_000966675.3 Picea glauca | reverse complement strand
CATGCATCCCTTACAAATTTCATTTTTACTAAGAGAAATAGAGGGCATGCCACATACCATGTTCTGTAGATCTGGAAGAGCTTTGTAATGAAGATGTCCAAGTCTTCTATGCCACAAGTCGTTGGATCTAGTCGTATCATGAGCCAATGCCTGAACTGACTATCCTGACACAACGTACAGTCCTCCACTGCGAGTTCCAATGGGTTATGTTGTACTTAAGTGGCTACCTTTAGCCCATAGTAGTGCCTTCCTATCCTTGAAGATCACCTAATATCCCTTGTCCTCAAGGGTTGCAACTGATAGTAGATTCTTCTTGAGCCCTGGAGCATATAATACTTCATCAACATGAAGTCTAGCCCCAGATTCCAATCTGAAGGAGATAGAGCCTACTCCCTCTATCTTGTAACATTTTTCATCCCCAAGCTCGACTTGCTCTGCAAAAGATTTTGTCTCAAAATCTGAGAGGATCTCCTTGTACCCTGTCATGTGCTTTGATGCACCACTGTCTACTACCCAAGTTTTCAGCCCCATGGAAACTGAACTGGATAAAGAAGAAACCAAATAATATTCTTTCCTATTTTCTTTCTCATTAGAAGGACTTTTCTGATTTCTTTTGGATTCATCATCCTCGGCAGTTGAGGCATGATGTTTCCCTTTCCTAGGATATTTCTTTATAAACCAACAATATTTAGAAAAATGACCCAACTTATTACAACTAAAGCATTTAATCTTATATGTATCAATATTTTTGCCTTTGAATGTACCTTTGGTGTTTGGATTCCACTGAGAGCGTTTCTGGAAAGTGCCTTTCTTCTTTCCCTTGAATCTTGATGCTAAAGTTGAGTGATATTCTTTTGTTGGCTTTCTCCTGGTAGTTGTGCGACTCTCCTCCTGGAGGCAATGATTCCATAACCTCTCAAACATGGGATGAATCTCTCTCCCACTTACCATGGATGATTTTAGGGGCTAAATTTCTCTCACGGGCTAATTTTCCATGGTTTTTCCAAAAACGAGATTCACTATTTTAAAAATGATTCACCCAAATTCTATAGGATAAAATTATTTTACCTTAAAAATCGCCAAAAGTTTATAAAAACTATATAAAATCCTTAGAAATTTGAATATTTTTACAAAAATATCGCCAAACATTTATAGTTGGCATCTGAAGGATTAGTAAGATTCGCCAAGGTTTCTACATTTTAAAATAAATTACCATCCTTAAAATCATCCCTACCACTTACAATGGATAAGAAGGTCTCCCATGAATAAGGAAGACCGTCAAAAATGGCCTGCACTAAATCATCATCGTCCATTATCACCCCTGTGACCAAAAGCTGATCTCTGATCTGAGCTATCCTAGAACAAAAAGATGCCACTGATTCACCTTTCTCCATCTTCAAATACTTAAGCTTGTGCTTAAGTGTCCTCTTCTTACTTGGAGCCTTTTTCTCATACAGATTCACCAAGGTATCCATACAGTCATTGGCAGTCATCAACGAAGTCATTACAAACATTATAATGTCTTTGACTAAGTCAAAGATGATTCGCTTGGCCTTTGCTTGACTCTTCCTGAAAGTCGTTCTTCCTTCATTATTCATTGGTTCCTCCACCATTGCGGTCACATACTGCTCAAGATCATGCTCTTGCAAGATATTTGTTATACGGAGCTTCCACACATTAAAGTTGTTCACTCCTTCGAGCCTATATTCGGCCCTGACTGAAATGGAGGATGCCATGGTCCTCACACTAGAAACTTAATCAAGCTTGCCTGGATCTGTGTGTACCTACTGCTACACTTCAACACGTTTAACACACCCTAAGCTTTGATACCATGTTAAATTATGAGCTTGATTTCTTATGCAGATTAATTCTTTTATTTTCTTCAATACATTGATTCCAGCTTAATATACTTCAACAATTCCAAATCATAATCGAATAGAAATAACTATGTATATAAGTGAACATGCACATCAACAACAAATATACCCTGGGGAAACCATGAACATGGAGAAAAACCCCAGCAAACAATATTCCTTTATTGCATTAATAATGTAAGATCTCTTACAAATATCCACCATGAATGTTCTGCTCTCAAAGAGCTTACCAAGATGACTCTAACCTGACAAAGAATTACAAGACCTTGTTGAAATACACCTTGGATATCTTACCTCTTTATCATTGATGTGCCCCTCTATTGCTTCACCCTCAACCTGCGTATGAAAACTGTGTTTCAAAACTATGTTGCAGAACTGTGTTGAAGAGAGGGTTCAACCTCTTCTTATATAGGTTGAAGAGGGGAAGAGGGGAAGCTCGAAATAGTAACCTGATTGCATGCATTAAACATAACTCAACTTTATGCTTTAGTTTGAACTTAGAACTAGACTTGAGATTGGTTACAACTTAGAATTACACTTTAGTTCGAACTTAGAACTAGACTTGAGACTGACATGCTTTAGTTCAAACTTAGAACTAGATTTAAGAATTTAGTTGCAACTCAACATTACACTTTAGTTCTAAAGTAGAACTAGAATCAAGACTTTAATTGCAACTCAACATTACACTTTAGTTATAAAATAGAACTAGACTCAAGGCTTTAGTTGCAACTCAGCATTACTAAAATAGAACTAGACTCGAGACTTTAGTTGCAACTCAACATTACACTTTAGTTCTAACATAGAACTAGACTCAAGACTTTAGTAACAACTCTTGACAAGGAAATTAAAAATTCTCTTCATGGTGGATAATGTTTACACGTGCCAACACACTAGATCAACACAATTACATCATTTGCAATATTAGGAATATCGTTTGTTTCTAGCTCATAGGAATTCTATATTCAACCTAACTTTTGCTAGATGTCTTGACTTTTGCTCATGGCTCACAAGGTTTGACTAGGCTTACAGAGGTTGTATGTTCCCCTTGAATTTTGCACTAGTCTGTCTATGATCACAAAGGTTGTACATTCCCCCTGACTTTTGCACTAGACTGTCTATGCTCATAGAGGTTGTATGTTCTCCCTGACTTTTGCATTAGACTCACATAGCATCTCGTTCGTCCTGACTTTTGGTTTGACTCACAGAGGTTGTACGTTCCCCTCGATTTTGTCAATACCTCACAAGACTGGTTGATTCTCCAAATCTCCCTGGCTAGCCTCAGGGTGGCCCATATGGCTTCTCATTGGAAAATGACTATCAATGTTGCACATATTTTATGTGAAAAATGTTTATATGATTGATGAACAATGTGCATAAAATAATTATATATGTTTTAGTTAGTTTTTCATGAGCCTTTTTGTCATATTGCATGTGTGTGTATTTTATTATATATTAGGAAATAATAAATTATAAGGCATCTGACATATGTTTAATATTTGAATTGGGAAATTGAGGAAAATTCCAAGTACCCTACAAGGGACGTAGAGTACACTTCAGCGCCTTGAGTCCCACGTAAAATTTTGAACCTTAAAGATTCAAGGACTCAAGGCGCAAGGCGCCTTGAGGTGTTGCCTAGGCGCCTTGCGCCTTTCTGGGTGCCTTGCACCCTTGCTTGGCTCGTTGCCTTCGCCTGGCTTGACGCCATGCTTGCCTCATAGCCCAAGGATAAATCCAAGGAGAATCTTCAATTCTTAGAGAGATAAAGTTTGGGATGGGAATGTAAGCATTGCTTGTCGGGAAGCCCGAGGTAAGCTAGTTCAGAGTTAAGAGCTTGCCGAGGAAGCCCGAGGTAACCTAGCTCAGAGGTAAGACTTTTTTTCAAAAGGAGAGGACCAAGTGTTACTCACATTGGGTGTTACCCTTTAGGGCATAACCAATACATCTTCTACATAACCAATACATCTTCTAACGGATACAAGCCCTTATCACGGCTAGAGCTTTTCAAGAGGAGGATCTGAAGCCTCCCCTCAAGGTCGCATCGCCTCCAGGCGTCTCACGGTTCAAGTCGACTTCGGCCTCCACGGACCCTTTGACCCTCGACTCGCTTGAGTCTGACTAACTTGAGCCGAGTATGAGGTGCTCGTCTTAGAAAGGTAATTCGGTGGGGAATCTCGATGCCCCTCGCTTGCTAGCAATCCAAGTCGAGGACGGCTATCTTAACGAGTACTCCCTCTTTAGGAGGCATGGAGCTAGGGTTGTATCCTTGTCGAGCAATGAAGCGGTCCGAGCCCCCTACTTCTAACGGTCCAAACTGACTTACGCCAAATCCTATTTCAGAAATGAGCCTTGTACAAAGTCTGTCCCTATATCTGTTAGAACAAAGGCTTACCTCCGACTCAATTAGCGAGGTAAATATTTAGTAATGTCGAAGGGTCCTAGTCAAGCAATGAAGCGATCAGCGCCAGGCTAGCCCCAAATCCCGAAGCCCAGGCCTAGGCCTACCTCCACGGACCTTTTGACCCTCCACTTAGAGGTGCTCACCAGACAAAAGTAATCCAGTGTGGACATCTCGCGGGCCCTCCACACTTGCTAGCATATCAAGTCAGAGGATGCTGAGACACCGAGTAAGTCTCTTTAGGAGGCATGGAGCTAGGGTTTGTGATTAGCTTGGTTAAGAGGCTCTCAGCGTAAGGCTAGGCTCCAATCAGGGGCTTCACTTCCTACCAGTATAAGAGTCATGGGGCAGGAACGCTCATCCCTACCAGTATAAGAGTCATGGCATGGTACGCTCGTTCCTACTAGTATAATAGTCATGGCATGGTACGCTATGCCTCGTATTTGTCTTCGAGTCCGCCTAGACTTCGATCGTATTTGTCTTCGAGTCAGCCTAGACTTCGACGGAGGTCTTACCTGACATTAAGGTAAAGGAGATATTCTGAAATAGCGTAATTACATATATAATATGAAATGAAGATGCCTGGGTTCAAACCAGGAATTCCAGCCCAGGCAGGTATCTTTCCAATTAGATTATGTCTCTCGGTGAGCCCCCAAAGGGGCTCTATAGGCGACTTTAGTCGGTAAACTAAAGAGAAGGAGAAACAACCACTCCCTCTAATCAATCATTAATCAAATGGATTGATTTCGCCTTAGTACAAGGCCAGTGGTGATATAATAGGAAAGAATAAAGGTACAGATCCATACATCTGTGTGTCTCTCTGTCAAGAGACAATAACTCATTTAGAACATAACTAATTTAGAACAATTCATTAGAGTTGAACCAACTCATTATTTCATTATCTACAAACACCCATGTATGAACATTGGGATCACACAATACAAGTGTTTTACGGTAGTGGTAGGGTTTTGACCTATAAATTGTTTCTGCCTGAGAGTCGTTAGGATGAGTATCCGTGTCTGTGATCACGCTGGAGGAAAGGGGGTCTACGTAGAGAACAATATTTTTTTTCATATTGACATATTGATGTATTTCATATACTGGAAAGAGCGTCCCCAAGAGAGGGACGCGGAAAACCCCTTTACTGAGGGACACAGGGAAACTAAAAAGCTAAGGCTGGAAAGCGAAAGCTCAAAACTCAAGCTAAAAGGGAAGGCGACTTGATCTGAGTGTTTTTGCCTTATTTTTTGTTTAGCATTTTTTTACTCTAAAGGCGCTGGATAATGGGTGGGCTCTCCCCTTTACTGAGGGACACAGGGAAACTGAAAAGCTAAGGCTGGAAAGCTCCAAGCTCAAGCGAAAGCTCAAGCTCAAAACTCAAGCTAAAAGGGAAGGCGATGCGAAGGCTACTTGAAAGGAAGGCAACTTGAAAGGATGCGACTTGATCCGAGTGTTTTTGCCTTTTTTTAGGTTTAGCAAAAATGTTAGAATTTTATTTTTTTCTGTTTTTTCTTTTTTACTCTAAAGGGGGCGTATTATGGGGTAGTCCCCCCTGGTTTTTCATAGGAACATACTTATTTAATTCACACCTTGCGTTATCATGGAAACATGTTTATCTTTAATTCATAGCTTGTGTTAAGCATCGGTTTCGTCACCAAAACTAAAGTCAGGAAAGGCATCCTCTATATGGAAGAAACATGGCATAATCTTCTTTTGTGTGATCTTTTATTATCTTTAATCTTCTTATGGCATATTTAGTCTTCTTTTGGGTAATTTATTAGATGTTACAATATTATATTATGAATGATGTCGTTATGATAGGTTTTAGGTAATATTGCAATATTGCATTAACTATGGAACTAATGGAAGTGATGTTGAAGATATTGCAATATTGCATTAACTAAGGGAATTAATGGAAGTGATGTTTATATTATGAATGATGTCGTTATGATAGGTTTTAGGTAATATTGCAATATTGCATTAACTAATGGAAGTGATGTTGGAGATATTGCAATATCGCATTAACTAAGGGAATTAGTGGAAGTGATGTTGGAGATATTGCAATATTGCATTAACTAAGGGAATTAGTGGAAGTGATGTTGGAGATATGATAAATGTTTACATTTATTTGAAATAATTAAATAAAGATGGTATATCTTGATGTTTCCTCTTATCCATTTAATTTTTTCTAACAAAGATTAGGTCATGAAAACTTCTGAATATGTGTTTTTCATATATATATATTCAATTCAAATAATACTAAGTCTTAGCTAACTCTACCATGAAAAGAATTGAAGAAATGAATATAAATTCTTTACGAAAATTGTTTATCCCATAGTTTCAAAGATTTTATGCGTGCATCATATATGACTTCACAATTGTTATTTTGTCTCTTTATGCATATGCAAATTAGTATTTTGTTGAAAACTATGTATTGTACATTAAGATGCATTTTATGATCTTTACAAAGGTTATCATTCAATGATTCATGGAGACTGTGTTGTAAATACTTGGTTATCTAAGAATTTAATTTTTTTCTATTATTTGATTGTTAAGTAAAATGGTGTTATTATTTGATTGTTAAGTAAAATGGTGTTACATTAAAAGAAGAAATGTGTATTATTGAATAATGTGTAAACTTGGATAACAATGGTATTATTATTGTTAATATGACATTTTGATGGTCATTATACACATTGTTCTGCAGCAAAAGCATAAATTAAAATGACATAATTACAGAACAAACCAATCAATAATCACACATTGTAACATAACGATTTTGCGTGGTAAAACTCTTCATAAGGGAAACATCCATGAGACAATGATATTCGGTTTATTCATCATTCAAGGGAGATATTACATCAACCAAATGAGGCTTACACACATAACCTCTCTCAAGACTCTTTGCCTCTATGGGATTACATGGATTTATAGAAGCTCTCAAACAGTTACATAGAATTGATTACATTTATGTGGATCCACACTAAATCTACTACAATCCACAAAATCATGGAAAAATTGTTGGTGTATCTCAACAATCTCCACCTTGACAACAATTTACCTAAATATCATTGTCTAGTTTGTCATCACTTATGTTGCAAGCCAAGAGAAGCCAAACACCATTGCAGCTTATTTAATAACACTGGTTTCATGAACATATCTGTATGATTTGCTAGAATATGGATTTTCTGAGGGATCACTCTACCTCCAACATGTCCTCCAAAACAATGCTTTGAAACATATGTTGAGGTAGATCTCCTTCTATCCAAAATTATTGCAAAATCTAAATTATAATTACCACATCTAAACAACTAAAACCATTATAGGTGACACTTGTGCCTCTAAAACTCTGAAGCACCCATTTCACTACTCCACCTGAATTTTCCATGTGTCTGAAAACATCAACCGAATGTGAAATATCTGGTTTTAACCTTTTCATCGCATCCAACAATCCTCCTACTGAACTGACATACGATATACGAGACATAACTTTTTCTTCATTATAAACATGACCTAAACTTGAAGAAAACTTATAATGGAAAGAAACATGGATATTAACTAGTTTCATGATGTTCATACTGAACTTCAACCATAAATTACCATTATTACCATCTCTGTGTACTTCTGTGGTCAAAATTTATTTTGCTTCTCCTTGATCCTTCATCTAAAATGTCATGTCCAACTGAGCCTTTATCTTACTGATATCAACCATGCTTTGGCTTGCAACGAGCATATCATCGGCAAATAACATCAGGATAGTGAATGTACTATTAACAGTATAGTCATCCTTACCCTTTGAAAACTTTTGGGTCACCATGAAGGATTCAAACCTCTTGTACAATTGTCTGGGTACCATTAGGCCATACAATGAATCCTCTAAAATGCAAACAAATCTACCATTGTGATTTTGATCTAACCTTTCTGGTTGTTCCATACACACTATATTTTTTTAATGACGATCTTGTGGGAAGTATGATCCCACACATTACATCCCTTTCCTCCATCATCATAGCTAACAAAGATATAAAACAAGTAGAAAATAAAACACAAAGATCATAAGTCTCAAAGAAACTTATAGTTCTGCAACTCTTTCTTGCTCATATGAAGTTGTAGATTCTTCCATAAACAAGAAGAAAAATCCTTTACCTTAGATAAGACTTCATTACTTCCTTCCAGCTTATAAAGGTTATCAACCTTTGTTTCCTTCATCACTACTAAAATTCCTTTCAACACTTTAAGTTCTCCTCCTTGACTTGCATACATATATCCACCAGAATCTAAAACCCCTAAGGAAATCATATTTAACTTAAGCTCGGGTACATATCTAACATCTGTTAATTCTCTAACAATACCATCGAACATCATGATTCTAATACTGTCAACCCCAATAGTTTTACAGGGAATATCATTTCCCATAAGAATTACACCCTCATCAATAGATTGGTAAGAAATGAACTATTTTCTATGTGAGCACATGTGGTGGGAGGCACCCGAATCTAACAACCATTCTTCCTGATATTGTAAGCTACTAGAAATGGATAAAACTCCATCAGTCGTACCTAGATTTGTTGCATCCAAATTTGCTTCTTTTGTAGATTTCTCCTCATATTCTTTTCTTTTCCAACAATGTTTCATGATATGCCCTGTTTTTTCACAGTACCAATATTTTACTCTACCCTTTCTTCCCCTTGACTTAGATCGTGAAGAACTTCTCTGATTCTCCTCTTTTTCTCTGGGTCGACCTCGGACCAGTGTATCCTCTAAATTTGAGGTTTTTTTACTAGATTTTCTCCTCATCGCCTCAGCCAACAAAGCTCCAACAATAAAGTCATAATCTAAAACATCTATTGAGCTAAAACTAATAGAGGTGACTAAACTATCCCAAGAATCAAGCAACGTACAAAATAGTGTAATGGCCTTATCTTCATCTTCGATTTTAACTTCCATACTAGTCAACTTAACTATAAGGGTATTAAAGGTGTTTAAATGGTCTGTAATTTTTCGTACGTTCTTTCATTCACAAAATGTATAACTGCTTCTTCAAGTAGATCATGCTCATCAACGAATTCATCGTATACAACATTTACATCTTGTTCCATAATCTTATTGCTGTATAATCTCCTACGATATTAAATCGAACTTCATCTTCCAGACATAAGCGAATGGTACTGAGTGATTTTGTATCCATTTCTTCTCATTCCTCATTCATCATGTTTGTTGGTTTCTTTGTCCTGCTCACCAATGTTTTTTACAACCCTTGTTGCACCAACAAATCCTGCATCTTGAGCTTCTAGAACTCAAAATTGTTTTTTCCATTAAACTTTTCCACTTCGATCTCTTAACCTTAGCCATAAACACAAATCACCTACAATATTTATTATAAAACTACAATGTTTATTATAAAACTAAAGCTTCTTTCAAAAAAAATGTGGAAGTACACTCTTTTAATTCAAAGTGAGACTATATAAAATAATATTCAAGCATAAAAAATTTAATATATCTTAGAATCCCCCTTTTATAAAATAAATCTCCACTTCTAATACATATACACGTCCACCTCACTTCATTTAATTTATAAAAGGAAAAAATTTATACCTCCTCTCCACATAAACATCCACCCATAAAATTAATAATATTATTTAAAGAAACATCCTCCAATCATTAATTTTACCAAGGCGATGTGCATAACTTACCAAAGGGGGCGCACAATTGAGATTGGCGCTCCTCTAAGCCTTTCTCGGCGCACCACTTTCAAGACCGACGTTCCTTTAGAGTGGAAGGGGAGCACCACTTTTTCAACGCTCCCTCCACCAAGTTTTGGGTGCGTCGAAGTGTGAAAATTGGAAATTATTAAGTGTGGGAGTGTCGACGCGTCCCTAACATTGCTTAGAGAGTGTTGGTGTACAAAATACTATTGGATGAACACTTTTTGGTCGCGAAAACGTCTAGTCTCCTTAATACTTAGATTTTATTTTTTTTACCTTTTTCATTTGCTCCACCTGTTCTAATACCACTTGTTGTTCTACAATGGAAGAATAAATTAAAATGACACAATTACAGAATAAAACAATCAATAATCATACATTATAATACATTGATTTTATGTGGTAAAACACTTCACAAGGGAAACATCCATGAGATAATGATATTCGGTTTATTTATCGTTCAAGAGATATATTACATCAACCAAACGAGGCTTACACACACTCAACCTCTCTCGAGACTCTTTACCTCTATGGACTTACATAGATTTATAGCAACTCTCAAACAATTATATAAAACCGATTACATTTATTTGGATCCACTCATTCTGTGATTTGTTTCAACAACAAACTAAATAAAAGAAGCCACTAAATCTACTACAATCCACAAAAATTCTGAAAAAACATTGTTAGCATATCTCAACAATATATTGACATAAGTTTTATTGTTATGTGATATGGTACAAGCATGTTATATATCTCAAACAAAAGAGCTAGCAAAAATATGTACTTTTTGGGAGATCTAACCACGAGCGATTTTCATCCAGACTTATAACTATGAGTTAAGGATAGAAGAGTACTTCCATCGCAAATAAACCAACAACGTTTGGCTTGTGTTTATTACATAAGGCCAGAGATCCATGCAAATAAATGGGGCACTGAAAAGGCTTATAAGTACCAAAATTCGAGTAGAGCCTAAGAGAAATGTTACAACTTTCAGTGCCTAATCTAAACACCCACATGATGCTAGAACTGAGGACTAGTGCATGGTTTAGAAAAATATCACTCGTAGAGACGAATATTTGTTACTTAAAATGATACCATCGAGTGTGGATGTCAAATGTGGACTTATTTTGTTTATTTTCATAATAGCCAATGAGGTTAGAATGTATGAAAGGAAACATAAAGTGGATCTATGATATGTTGATTGGAAAGAGTAATGTATCTATATTAATAATAAGCATTTGAATTGTCTACATTCACCTCTATGCATCAAGGGATTAAGGCTAATGAATATATATCTTAATTAAGTAGTTTAGATAATGATAAGAAAATGAAAAAGAGAAACATCCATGTAAAAGGGTCAATTTAAACCCTAACCTCATAGCACTCGAAAACCATATATGTGAGGTATTCCACCCTTCCATTGTGCTTGAAGATGTCACTTTCTATTGTTTTTCTACATGAATTTTAGGATTTGTGACCCTTTCAACTAATGTCATTATTATATAAATAGTTACAAATTATTGCTAAACATGTTTCCACAATTCATAATTAATTTCAATAAGATTTTGAGAAAACTGCGATAGAGAATTGAAAGAATTCCAGCTAACATTTCAAGCTACATTATCGATTGGGTCTAGCAAGGAAGAATATGGAATTTATCGTAAGTGTAGTATGTACATTAAATAAGAAGGAAAAAAACATACCTAGTATATCATTTGAAACAACTCCCTAAAAATCATTTTGAAAATATCTTAGTACATTCTGCAATTTAACAACTTGACACCAAGAAAATTATCTCCAATTAATATAGGACATTTGTAAGTCATCCTAATGGTTAAGAACATGTGTTTCCTCCTAAGAGGTCACATGTTCAAATCCAGAGGGGGGTAGTGTATGTATACCTATGTAGACTTTACCAGTAAAATCGTTGGACATATAGGGTCTCATACACCAATTTGGTGTCTGGCTTGGTCGTGACCTTAAAAATAGATTATTATTATTATTATTATTATAAGGAATTTTATGCCAGGTATAAATAATAATAATAACTATGAGGGATTGAGCAACAAATGATAAGATTCTCAATTATACTAAGACATCACCAATGAAAATAGGATATTATTGTGCACAACATATGACCCAAAGACTCATAATCACATGAAATATAAAACCCACTAGAAATAGAAATGTGCATTCAAAGACAAAATAGGCCCAACATAGCCCCCAATAATAGCTATAAACATATAAGAAAGGAAAGCCCAAAATACAATCATAAAACATACACAAGAACAATTTAGGCCCTAAACCCAATTACATGAGACACACACTTTCTATAGATATCTTCAACCAATGGCATTAAGGATGCACCAAAAAATGGAAATTTTGTAATAACAATTCAAAAACTACTTGTAGTGCAAAATAGACTAACCAATAACACTAGCGAACCACCATAGTATAAACTCCAATGTGGTTTTGTGTAGAATGAGCTTAAAACCACATACAATATATGGGAAGGCATTGCCTATATAATCTTTGGAAAGATCATTGTGAACCTCTCCTTCCTCTGTATCAATGGGAATTCTGAGAGACTGAGACTATTAACTTATGGGCACTTTTGCTACAATTTGCAAGGATTCTATATATCCATAAATTCCTCTATAAGAAGAGGACATAAACCATCCATTGTTTTTATTAATACTTCTTAGAGAAGAAGAACCTCATGATGGTGGGTAACCAAGGGAATGTTAAAAAATAATTAACTTTGGTAGGTAAATGCAAGGAAAACTTGTCCAAAATGGGAGCACTATGCATTGCATAATAGAATAACACAACACTAGTACTACTTACTATACCATTCTGGAGAATGAAATGGAAAACTAAGTTGGGAATGTACAACATAAAAATAACAATACCCTCAATTGAATTAAATCAAAAGTTGCAGTAACTAACTGCAAAACCAACTAAACAAAATAATAATTACATATTCATTTAATCAAATTAACAGGTGGATGGGTTTCTAGGATAAAGAATAACAACCCATCAATAAGCCCACCAATAAATTATCAAACTATGTACAATGATTCATTATATATTAAACGAAAATCAGAGGAATCCAAAGATTGTTTTTTATCCTTCATCTCCCCATTTCACTTTGGCATATTCATGTGTGACTATTGAACATAAATTAATACCCAATTATCGTTCCATAAAAACCATTATCTTACCCTAAAAAATCTCGTGTCATTGATCCAAGAGGATCTCGATGGCCATCCACCTTGTCCAACTAGTTCAAAACAGTTTTTTAACAACTTACTATTTTTAGCAGTTTTTCGGTTCCTGAACTTCCAAGGTCATTTTGAGGACCTAAATGACACTTTTTCACTATCAGACACCTCAATTATAGTTGAAAGCTCTAATTTAACCCCCTAAATGATTCTCATCGTCAATACCTTTCCAACGAGCTATCATTATCCCTAAACGAAGATCGTATGCAAAGGTTGTGACCCCAGGAAGTTGATGTACTAACTTATCCCAATAGGGGCCCACATGATTTTTGGCACTTCATCTCCTAGGGTTATATTTTTGGATTTCTAGGGTTTTGGAATTCATGTTTATTGTAAAAATTCCTTCAGAGCCTCATTGTACTCATCTTCTTGTGAATGAGCATAGCCGTCACATCTCTTCTCAGAGATAAGCTGACACCATTCTAGCAAGCTTGTTTTCAGTCTACATTTTACAGTTTCCAGCATATTTATTATTTAATAAAAGCCGAGTTTTATTGTATCTCTGTTATTGTTCATTGTGTCTCTATTTTAATATTATCAATCCGTGGTTTCATTTTATTCCACTCATAAATCCGAATCATTGGTATCAGAGCAGTTTTCTCCTTGTCATTTTTTTAATGCATGTCCCCAACGCGGTCAAGGTATAGAGAGTTGGGTCTTGACCTTGTTTCTCTTGAGAACAAATTCTCTCGCACTCCCAAGAAACCGTCCATGGTGGGAGAAAATAAATACAATGGGACAGGAGATACTTTCAAAATGTTGCTCGAGGAATCCCTTGAGTGTCAGAGGAACAAGATGAAGGAAAATTTGCACAAATCCTTCGATGACTGTCGACAAGCAAAGCATCCACCTCAAGCGGAGGCACCACCCCCTTCAAGGTACAAATAAATTTTGATATTCCTATATATTTAAAGGTAAAATAGATGCTAACATTGTAGATAAATGGTTAAACCTTCTAGAAGGGTATTTTTATGTTCACAACTTTTTCGATAGAAAACAAATTACATTTGCACTCCTCAAGGTCGTCCCCCATGTCAAAGATTGGTGGGAGACTTTCTGTGAGAAAAAGGAAATAGAGGGATACAAATTATTTTCATTTGCACCCACTTGGGGTTCCTTCAGGGATGTTATTAAAGAACAATACTACCTTATTGGAAGTTATGATGACTTGTATATAAGACGGACTATGTTGTGGAAAGAAAGAGACCAAACAGTGCTAGAGTTCACTAATGTCTTCCATACCTTGCGCACCAAGATGGGTATCAAATATTCTAAGCAACACCTGGTGCTCAAGTACCGTGATGGTCTACATAGATACATCTAGACATAAATGGATTTTTTGGACATCTCATCCTTGGGTGCAACCTATCGATTGTTAGAAAATAATAGGTGTTCTCATTTAACCATAGACAATATAGAAATATTGTCACATAACCATAGGCTGAAGCCACCCTCAAGCACCTTAACCTTGACAGAGAGAATAATTCTGGAAGCAAACCCTAGGTCCAAAAGCCAATCAAGGTAGCATACCACTCTCTAGAGCTAGCATATCAAGCAAAAATTCCAAACCATAACCAAGAGAAATTCCAAGCCTAAAACCGAAAATACTAGTTGCAGTAGCTATAGTTGCAGCTACTCTCCAAACTTGTGCACTTACTGAATTTTTGTAGTGCGTACTATATTTCTTCAATTGAGAGCTGTGTCTTTCAAATGATCTCTAGCATCTTGTATTTATACTGCTCCTCCTTAGCTTTCTGGGCCGACTTCTCATTCTGGAGGCTAAAAAATTCAATGTTAAATATTTCCTTTAGTCGACTTGTCTTCTAGGGTTATGTCCAATGCTTTAGGGTTTCTTCTTGCTTCCCATAATATTCTATTATTTTCAAGGTTACACGTGGAGGTTAATACCTCCCGCAACTACCATAATATCAACACTCCCTCCTAGTTAGGAAGGTATTGAAAGAAATGGTCTTGAACACAAACATACCATTCAACAAGTAGCATCATCATAGCCACACAGACTATATCATGATTAGATAACAAGCAGCATCATCACTATCAATATCATTTGATAGCATCAATTGCATCATCTCTCGAAGCCATACTCCATCTGAGTAATCGTGCATGATGTTGAATAAGTCACTCACTCTACAAAGTGATACAAAAACCATTATTCTAATTCGGACATATGTCCTAGAAGAATAACTATTTCAACAGATGTTGGAAGCCACGCCATGGGCTAAAAGGAATATTCTTCTAATACATACATACGTCCTAGAAGAATAAATTTCCTAGACCATTTTCCATATGGAGAATGTCTGTCCACCAACACACTGACTATCCATCTAGTTGATAATCATTTCCAACACTAGTGATAGTCTACATGGAAATCAGAAAAATGTTATTCAATAGAACACAACTGTGTCTATCCATATTAGTACACAACTACTATCCAGTGATACACAACCACACCAAGTAGCACACGACTACTTAATTAGTGACACATAGTCACAACCAGTGGAACACATCCATCATAGTAGCATACATCTATTTTCCAAATACATGTAGTCTCCATAGAAATCATATCATCTGATATCAACTTGCATAAAACAATATCATGATATAAACTAAGTCATCTGATCCATTCTTCCACTCACATCTGTGAGATCTAGAAGAGCATATTCCCTCAGAAGGTAAAACATCATCCATGGGCTATCTGGACTATGCTTCTCAAGCATAGAAGAATTCATTGTCCCTGATTTTTTAGCCTGGACCATTCACCTAACTGGGCCATTCCTCCGACACTAGTCGTAGTGCAACCTAGAGAGAATGATTCTTCCCTAGGGAATTCTTGTCTGTGACTGTTGAACCTAGACAATTCAACTAACTGGGCCATTCCTCCAGCACTAATCATAGTGAAACCTAGATAGAATGAGTATTCCCTAGGGAATGACTGTCCGGACGATTTCCTAATGGAAATGACTATCCTGCACCAACCTCCAAAACAAACCATTCTATGAAACTGCTCACAACTGTGAACTTCGAAAGAATGACTTCCCAGCAAGGCGGACCATTCTACTTGACCACTGCTCAAAGTAACTTCCAAGAAGAATGAATTTCCTATACCATTCCCCCACACTGACCATAAGAGGAATCATTGTCTATGGTACATCAACAATCTATCGAACTATTTTCATTACGAAAATGATTATTCGATCTGGACCATTTTCTGAACTGGAAAATTCCTATCCATCAGGAATCTCAAGCCATTTTTCGAACTTCTCATCCTGGACCATTTTTCAAACTGAAAAAATGATTGTCCATAATCAATAACACATCAGTGCTCCCTCCCAACCTGGGAGTAATCTCTTCATTTTTCAGTAAGGAAGTCATCTCCACGAGCCCCAACTTGTTTCTTAAGTAAACAACTTTTTCATCTTGGACATAAGCTTTACCAAAATATCTGTTATATGCTCGTTTGTGGAGATATATTGGAGAACCACTTCTCTTTTTTGGACTTCATCACGGAGAATGTAATGCTTGATATCAATGTACTATGGTCTGTGATGGAACACTGGTATTATCTAAAGGCTTCATATAACTCTGATCATTACAATATATCATGTTCGAATTCAACACTTCTATTTCATGCTTGCTCATGATATCGTGGCAAGGCTCAAACTGAAACATATCCAAGTAGCACTTCTTTTTTCATCATGAGATTTTTCCATGGATTAGCAATCCATCATCCCAGACTTCTGAGTAACTATTCCAATAAACTATCTATGTCATATAAATCTTTCACCATGCTTCTACTATATATGAGATACTTTGCATCAAGTTGTTTGAATCCATACAAGGTCTTCTTATATCTACATACATGGGTCTCTTTCTGGTATAATATTCTTTCTCACTTTATTTATTGGAAAGAACAGTCTTTTACATGTAAATTCCAATCCATGGATACTACAAGAGGTATATCTGGAACAAGTTGTTGTCATAGTCTTCTCCCTCCTTCTGGAAGAACCTCTGAATATTGCAATGCTTCCATTCATAAGTATTTTTCGCATTGTTATTTATCATAATTTCCATTTCTTCTGCTCGATTTCTTCTTAGTGAGTTCAAACCAAGATGGTAGTCTTGTGATTCTCGATATAATAAATGGTTTTTCTGACTTTTCTTTCTTTTTTGGAATCTTTATGTTCTTCCTCATTTCTCTCTTTAGCTCTTGGGTCCATGGGTATTCTATAGATTTCATGCCCTAAAGATTCCAACTTCTTCCTTTCATCATAGGATCATGGATGTAGATGGACAACCAAGATACTTTAAGGATTCTTTTCGAAGAAGACTTTTTCTAGAGTCAAATTGAACACATGTTTCTTTTCATGGCTGCTACTTTCAATGGGAACATGGATAGATACTTTATAATCCTCAATGGATCATATTATTTAGGATTATCTCCCTCCTAATACTTTCTTCATGCATGAATGCATGCTCTTCTTTTGCAATTCTGTAATCATCTCCCTCCATCTAAGATAGTCTACGCTTCCGTCTGCATTCTTATTTCCTTCTACAAGGTGTCACAAGTCTTTTTCTAATTTCCTCTTGGTTGCTGACTTCTTTATGTTTTGACTTATTCTGGGTCTCTTCAAGTTTGATTCTGATTTCAGCTTATCTGGTAGTTGTTACTTATATAATAGCTTCCACGGGAATTGTTACAAATATTTTCAACATGCTTCATATTTTCATGTGTATTGCTTGACTTGTAGTCATCATGATAGCAATCCTTATCCTTTTATTCTTCCATAGGTAACATATTTTCTTATGATAAATAGATATACATGATATGTACAGGAACTATGTAAACATGGTATATACAAGACATTTGAACAATATTTTTACCTTGACTTAGAAGAAGAAGTTTGTTTTATCCTGCTTGACTTTCTTTGAGGTTTCCCTTTCTTTGACAACTATTTCATTGTTTGTTTCCTTTCTTTTATTTAACTTAGGACAATGGTTCCTGTAGTGACCACATTTTCTACAATCATTGTATCTTTGACATATCCTTTTCTTGATTTGGTTTCTTCTTTGAGCCAAACTTCTTCTTATTTCTGAAATTCTTGAATTTTTCTGTGAAATCTTGATCATCGTATTTCTTTTGGTATTTCTCTTTTGCGTTAATCCTTGATTCTTCTTGTGCACAACAATTCCAAAGTTCTTTAGATGTGGGATACTTCTTTATTGTGATCATGCTTGTGGAAAATTCATCCCATGTCTTGGGAAGACCATTGAGTACTATATTTACCAGTTCCTTCTCTGAAATGATTTCTTCAATAGCTTGTAGTTGATATCTTAACTGATATATTCTCACAAGGTATGATGTTATGCTGTCATCATCATTCATTTTCATGTCACATAGCTCATTCTTTAGACTCATTACTTGTCCAATGTTTCTGACTGAGAAGAGGTTAGTTAGGGCATCTTACATATTCTTAGATGAGTCAAGATGAGAGATGTAGGGTATCAAGTGGTATTTTACAGAGTCCACTATGATACTCATGGCATTTATGTCATTGTCTTTGAAGCTCTCCATAGTTGTGATGTTCTAAGGTTCCTTCTCTTTTCATTCTTCAAACTGTGGTTCGACGATTTTTCCTTTCACGATATCCAACACTTTATTCTTGGCAAGGATGAGATCAATCCTTGTCTTCCATTCTCTGAAGCTAGAATCCCCTTCTAACTTGTTTTTTGACTTCATAGATTAAGTCATGACTGTTTTGACTTGGTCAACCTTTGAATTTGACCAAAAAATCAAACTTGACGTCTTAGCTTGCTGAGAGTACTAGGAGGTGCACTAGGTTAGGGAACACTAGGCTATCCAAAAATTAGGTCAATATCTTCACTTAAGGTGTCTTAACAAGAGGGTCAGGGTTTCATTGATGTAGCAAAATTTTGACTGCAACTGCAACTGTAACTGAGCAAATCCTCCCAATCTGTCTTCCCGGTTAGACTGTTCGAAGATAGTGTGGGCCCATAACATGTTAGAAAATAGTAGGTGTGCACGTTTAACCATAGATAATATAGTGATATTGTCACCCAACCATAGGTTGAATCCACCCCCGAGCACCTTAACCTTGACCGAGAGAATAATTTCGGAAACAAACCCTAGGTCCAAAATCCAATCAAGGTAGCATACCACTCTCCAGAGCTATCATACCAAGTAGAAAGTCCAAAACATAACCAAGAGAAACTCCAAGCCTAAAACCAAAAACAAAAGTTGCAGTAGTTGTAGCTGCAACTACTCTCCAGACTTGCGCACATACTGAATTTTTGTAGTGCGCAGTTATGAGCTGTGTCTTTCAAATGAGCTTTGGCATCCGATATTTATACTGCTCCTCCTTAGCTATATGGGTCGAATTCTCATTCTGGAGGCTAAAAAACTCAATATTAAATATTTCCTTTAGTCGACTTGTCTTCTAAGGTTATGTCCAATGATTTAGGGTTTCTTCTTGCTTCCCAGAATATTCTATTCTTTTTAAGGTTACCGGTGGAGGTTAATACCTCCCAAAGTTACCATAATATCAACATTGATATGTTGTCAAAATCGAGCAGAAGCTTAAACAAAAAACGCAGAAGTTTGAGTCTGGGAACCCCTCACAATAGAAGCAGGGAAACGGAAGCCCCAACCCGCAGAACAAAGGACAGAGCAAAGATGGGAAACCTCAGGAAAACCAGTCCAAGTCGCAAGAAAATAAGAACACTGGGAAGACGAATAAATGTATCGGGAAGTGGTGTGACTTCCATAAGAAGCATTGGCATAACACTGTTGATTTCCGCTTAAAGAAGTCACTGGTGGCTGAGGTAAAATCCTCTAAATCAGATGTGGGTTCTGACTCTGAGTTTGAACCATAAAATGGGAGATAGATCATTGGCGTGGAACCCAGTGCCACCGTTTCTACCACCAAGATCCATCCCAATGAACCTGATGAGCTAGAGGAAGGCGAGTGCCTCTTTCATTCACATATGTGGGTAAAAGGCACTCTAATGCACTTCATCATTGATGGTGATATCTAGAAGAAATTCATCTCAGTAGAGGTCTTAAAGAAGCTATCCCTACCAACAACGTCGCACCCACAACCCTACACCATCGGATGGCTCTGTCAAGGAAGCGATCTTCGCATCAGCCAATAGTGCCTCATGTCATATGGAATCAAGCCATTCAAAGGTGAGGTATTGTGTGTTGTTTCTCCCCTTGAATTTTTTTATTCTCTTTTGGGCCAACCTTATTTATGGAAACTTCATGTTGTATATGAGTCTAGGCTTCACAATGTTATTATTTATTTGAACAAGAAATTGTACATGATACCCTAGGCAGTCCCACCTAGTGCTATTTCCTTGATCTCTGCCAAACAATGCAGGAAGGTCATTTCTCAGACCGAGAATTTTTGTCTTCTTCGTGATTCACTCTCAGAGTGATTGAAAGGTTGCAACCACATCCATGGCCTCCGTGAATGACCTCTCCATGCAACACAAGAAAGTGGATAATATCGTGGAAGAATACAAATACATCTTCTCATCACCTATTGGGGTACTTTTGGACTGTCAGGTCAAGCATCCCATCGATCTGACCACGGACACACCACTACCTAATGGGCCAGTATATCGCCACTCTCTGCTAGAAAATGAAGAGATCAAGCATCAGATCTAAGAACTTCTCCACAAGGGGCACATCTGACCCAGCTCATCACCCTATGGAAGCCCAATCATGCTGGTGCAGAAGAAAGACAAGACTTGGCGACTCTGGATTGGTTACCAGGCCCTAAATAAAATCACAATGAGGAATCGATACCCAATTCCATGAATCGACGATCTCCTTGATCAACTCAAGGGGACCAAATATTTCATTAATATTGATCTGAAGTTTGGCTACCATCGAGTCCCAATAGAACTGACAAATGTATGGAAAATTGCCTTCAAGTCAAAAGAAGATCTTTTTGAATGGTTGGTCATGCCCTTTGGTTTGACAAATGCCCCAACAACTTTCATGAGGATGATGGACGATATCTTATCGCCTTTCACTAATTATTTTTTGGTGGTGTATCTAGATGACAACCTCGTCTACAAAAATACATGGGCAGAACACTTAGAGTATATTCGACAGGTTCTACACACTCTGCGGAAACACAAGATATATGTCAACTTGGAAAAATGCTCCTTCAACATGTACAGGGTCTAGTACGTCGGCTACATGGTTGATGCACATGGTGTGCATGTTGATCCAACCAAGATCTGAGTCATCCATGACTAGCGAGCCCCAACCATGATCACTGAGCTTCAGAGCTTCTTAGGCCTTGCCAATTTCTATCGATGGTTCATGTTCATATTCTCCCATATTGCATGGGCCCTTGGAAAAATAACCAAAGGTAGTGGTAAGCCAAAATTTGTGTGGGGCCTATCCTAATAGAAAGTGTTCAATGATATGAAGCAACACTTTTGCTCCACCCCAGTGCTTTCATTACCTAACCTGCAACAACCCTTTGAGATCAAGACATATGCTTCAGACTATACTGTGGGTGCAATCATCACTCAGCACGACCACCCTGTGGCGTATCATAGTGAGACACTATCAGATGTCATTTGTAAGTACCCTACTTATGACAAATAAATGTACTCCATTATGCAAGCCTACCGCCAATGGAGGCATTGCATTCTCAGGAAGGAGACAATCATCCACACATCATAAGCCATTGAAGTTCATGTAGACACAAGGAAAATTGCAGAGTGAACACCATCAAAAGTGGTCCACATATTTGCAGCAGTTCCACCTCAACATCAAGTATAAAAAAGAAGTACCAATCGAGTTGTTGATTTCATCAGTCAACCTCCAGTCACGAAGTTCCATCAAGCGAGTTAGAAAATATGATTTGGGAAGCCCACTACAGTCGAGTGGCAGGTCACTTCAGCATGGAGAAGACAGTGGCAGTGTTGCAACGACATTTCTACTGGTTGAAACTTTGACATGATGTTAGCAAGTATATATGGTCCTGCATTGCCTGCGTTATTGCCAAACCGACCATTAAGAAACAAGGCCTATACAATCATCTTCCTACTCCTGACAGACCTTGGGAATCCATCTAGATGGACTACATGTTTGGCATTCCATCCACCAAGTGGGGAAATGATTGTGTTTTTGTGGTTGTTGATCACTTTTCCAAGATGGTGATTTTGGCCACCTACAAGAAGAGAATCATAGTGAAGGCCACTACCAATCTCTTCTTTGAACAAGTGTGGGTAAAATTTGGGATCCCACAAACCATTATATCATATCGGGATATTTGGTTCCTCAACAAATTATGGTCGAGCCTCTGGTCACTGCTGGACATCAAGATCACCAAGTCCACTTCCTTCCACCCCCATACGAATGGGAAAACCAAGGTCGCCAACCAGATGATCGTGCACATATTGCACATGTACAATTCCAATCACCCCCGCACATGGGATGAGAGTCTTCCCTATGTTAAACACATATACAACAGATCCATACATATCTCAACCCACCATAGCCCCTTTCAGGTGGGGTTGGGATTTCAACCATTGGGTCCCATGGATGTTGCACTACCCCTTACGACCACCTAGGAAGACTCCTCACATGCTCCAACTGGAGCTGACTAAGCCACCCGATTCATTGAGCGTATCTAACACATCCTCCAAAAGGTTCAACATATTTTACAGAAGTCTAATTCTAAGTACAAGCAACACCATGATCAACACTGGGTGCCACACCTATTTCAAGTGGGAGACAAATTTTGGTTGCACTTGCAGAAAGAACGCCTTACAAGGCCTCATCATAAGCTTCTTCCACTCCGTTATGGGCCCTACACCATCACCAATGTTGTGGGTGACAATGCTTTTGATCTCAACCCTCCCCCATTCCTTGGCTTGCACCCAGTATTCTATGTGGACCTCCTTCAGCCTTATTTTCTACTATTATTGGACACCTCGGAGATAGTTGAACAATTGACACCAATAGAGCTCAAACATGATTGCATGGAATAGGCATAAAATGATCATATCGTGGAAACATAGGTCAAGGGAACTTTCCAGCAGAGGATCTAACTTTATCGGGTTGTCAAAGCAGGGTAGCTCCTGCACGAAGGCAAGTGGCTCACCTGGGGCCAAATTCAACATAAATTTCCTCATATGATGGGGGCACTCAATGCAATGGATACCATTGCTTCTTAAGGGGGGAATATTGATCCAGGAGGATCTCTATGGCTACCCACCTTGTCCAACTGGCTCAAAACAATTTTTTAGCAACTTACTATTTTTAGCAGTTTTTCAGTTTGTGAACTTCTCGGGCCATTTTGAGGACCTAAACGACGTTTGTTTTTGTGATAAGGGACCTTAATCATATTCAAAGTATCAAATTGAGCCCCATAAATGAAGATCCTCACCAATACCTTTCCAACGAGCTATCATACGCTCTAAACGAAGATCATATGGAAACGTTACGACCCCAGGAAGTTGATGTACTAACTTACCCCAACAGGGGCCCATGTGACTTTTGGCGCTTCATCTCCTAGGGTTAGGTTTTTGGATGTATAAGGTGTTTTCATTCATGTTTATTGTAAAAATGCCTTCAGAGCCTCATTGTACTAATCTTCTTGCGGATAAGCGTAGCCGTCACATCTCTTCTCAGAGATATGCTGCCACCATTCTAGCAAGCTTGTTTTCAGTCTGTATTTTACAGTTTTCAGCATATTTCTTATTTAATAGAAGCCAATTTTTACTATATCTTTGTTATTGTTCACTATGTCTCTGTGTTAGTATTATCAATATGTGGTTTCATTTCGTTCCGCTCATAAATCCAGATCAATCATCCTATTTTCTACCATTAATAATAGATGTAAGGTAGCTCCAAGAGGCTTCACTCACCACATATTTGAAAGAAATGATAAGTACAACATGAGGCCTACAAAGTCTAATTTTTTTGATTTCTTTTTTGATAAAGCATGTATGAACAAAACAACCTAGATATCCATTTATTTAAGGAATGTGCAAAAAATAAAGAGGAGTAAGACTTTTGACTATTAACAACACAACTACAGTAAATGATAAGGTTGATATTATGCTAAATATCATATGCAAATGACCAGTGATAGGGAAACCTTTAAAATCAGGCTCACTTGAGCATTGAATGAAAAGATTTGAAACAAAGATTTAATAGGACACAATTCTACTATAGTCAAATAGCTTGAATGAAAGATGATTTTGTTAGCTAGGAGTGAGTTGTGAAGTAATGAACACTACCAATCTATCACAAGTTACTAATTGGACGTGTTGCTAATCAATTATGACTCTTCCAACTAGGGTTTCACTATGAGTAGTGCTAGGGTTTTTTTGTGAGCAAGGGAGGAGGGAAAATGTGGAAAACAAGAGGTGGATTTTGAAATAATTTAGAATTTCCCCACTTTTTATATTTCCCCCCCACCCCCCTTCGCAATACCTATATTAGTTCCTAACATTAAAAAAAACATCCGCCCTTTAATACACCTCAATATATTGTCTTAGGTTTTTACGCATTTTATACCCCTTTATGAATAGACATGTTAATGTATTTATTGTCTACTTAGTGAATTCCTCGTGGGCGAGGAGTCCCTATGATATCAATAAAAAACTAAAAAATCTCAAGGATTTCTACTTTAGTACAGGTACAAATATTAACACTGACAAAACAAATATTATGATAATTAAATTCAAAAAGATCACTTAAATGCTAATTTGTTTTATGACAACAACAACTTGGAGGAAGTGATTTGATGCAAATATTTTAGAATCGATTTTCATCATAACCGCAATTGGAACTAAAACATTTAGAAAAGGATAAATTGAGGGTGGAAACATTATTATGGGCTTGAAAGAAATTGTAAATTGATAGAAATTTGGCTATGGGATAAAAATAAACTCTTCTTTGAGACTCTTGTTACTCCCATTATCTTATATAGTTGTGAAGTTTTAGGTTCTAACATATTTATAGAATTGTGGAGAAAAATAGAGAAAATCCAAAAGTGTTTTATAACTTATAATACTAGAATAAAATGAAATACAACTTATCCTATCCTCCCCATAGAAGTGTGTATTTACCCCATAGCGAGCATGAACATGAATAGGTACCTAATGCAAAAGACCAAAGTAAACAACATGAAAGACAAAATGCTTCCTAAGATTGCTTCAAACTCTAGTCAAAACCACCTGCGATTCAAGCAAGGTTTGCATAAAGATGCCAAGTCTTCGCTAAATCATTGGAGTATAAAGAAAGAGGTCACTCTACAAAATAATGATAATATTAAGCATATTATTGCAACTAAATTTAAGGAGAATTGTGGTGTGATAAGAATTAAAGGATAAGAGAAAACTAAGATATTATAAGGAGAAGATCAACCCAAATCTAGAAGATCAAAAGTATCTCTTTGTTTTGACTAGCTTAAACATGAAAATCAACATTACCAAAATAAGGACAAACTCTCACGAGCTCCATAGTGAAATGGGGCATTGGACAATTCCTAAAATAACTCTCTTAGATTGTTCTAAGTACACCCACATTAGATCACAATTTAAAAATATTTTTTACATTACCAACCTTCCTAATTTTTCACACATCAAAACTATGGTGATTTAGGAACGATTCTCTTAAATCTCTTTGAACACATAAATAGAATTCTAAAGAAACCCAAGTAATTTCCTTACTTTTCTTAAGGTCTGATAAACCAAATTTGGTCATAGTGGATGCTAACCATTGCCATCATGTGTGTGTGTGTGTGTGTGTGTGTGTGTGTGTATTAGATTAATTACATCAATACTCTAGTACAGGTATGATTGTGAACATTGACAAAATGAAGGTTATGATCATTAAATCCATCAAGATCACCCACTATACTTTTGTATATGAAAACAATATCTTGGAGGAAGTGCCTTTGTACCATTGCAAGCTCAATTGGAACTATAACATTGAGAAAATGATTAATGGATGGTAGAAAGCTTATTATGGGCTTGAAAATAATTGTAAATTAGCAAACCTTTGTCTATGGGATAAGAAAAAGATCCTCTTTGAGACTCTTGTCATTTTTATTATCTTATATGGATGTGAATTTTGGGGATGTAGTATATCTCAACAATCCTGGACTATAAAGATAGAGCAGATCCAAAAGAATTTTATACCTTATAATCTCAAAATTAAAGGCAATACACCCTGTCATATCCTCCTCATATAAGCGAGTCTCTCCCCGATTGAGAGCACATCTATGATTAGGTACTTGATGTTCAAGAACAAGATAAACAACATGGATGATAGGAGGCTTCCTAAAATTGCTTCAGACTCTAGCCAGAATCATCAACGACTCAAGAGGGGATGACATAATGATGTCAAGTCTTGGCTAAATCATCGGGGAATAAAAGAAGAAGTTATTGTGAGGAATACCTATTATATTAAAATATTGTACAAGTTGAATTTAAGGAAAATCTATGGTGCGATAAAGAATTAGAGGATAAAAGAAAATCAAGAAATTAGAAGGAAGTGGTTAACCTTAATCTTGAAGATCAAAAGTATCTCTATGATTTGACTAGTGTAAAGACGATAATCGATATTGCCAAAATAAGAACTAATTCTCATGAGTTGCATAGTGAAACTATCCCAAAACATAATGGAAGGAAATAATCTATCACCTTTTTAACACCAAGTGGGTTGAAGATTAAAAGCACTTTCTCTGTGTTGTGCATATACCCAAATTAAATCTCAATTTCAAAATATTTCTCTTAATGTTTTTCAAGCATCAAAAAAACATTTTAAAGAAATCCACCTAATCTCTTACTTTTCTTAAGATTAATAGACCAATTTTGGTCTCAGTGGACATTAGCCATCATCATCATCATAAAAACATAGAGAAAGTAACTATATTATATAATTTTGATTTATATTATTATTATTGTTTTTTTACCATAGTGGGAAACCTATCATAAATTCTTTATGCTATTTGATCATGTTATTTAAGAAAAATCACACCACTAAACCGTTAACCCATTTCCTTAAATTCAAGAAAGATGAACTCTTAACTAAAAATTATTATTACAACATGATAACACTATATTACCAATATTTTGAAAATTATATGAATATTATTTATATTTTTATTATAATATATAGTCAACCATAAATTAGTCATAAATAATACTTAAGATTATCACTATGTCTTAATTTATTATTTACATTTAATTTAAACCGGCAATTAAACCGTGCCTTGAATGGAGGAATTTACATCATTTGGCAGCATCCAAACTAACAAAAATACGCCACGTCCACTTGCCGACGGAATGTGTTATGTGTCACAATTTCCAATGTCCATTAATAATGGACAACGAAAAGTATATATATATCCATATATCCCTGCAGATATATATATATAATCTGGGTCTTAATTTCCAGTGATCTCTACAATAAGATGTTTAATTGAAGGATAATAATAACACAGAAAAATATTTTAATATACCGTATACCATTTATCAAGATACTTTCTAACAAGCAAAAAAAAGTGTACTGTACGTCCCAAGACCATTTATCAAGATATTTTCCAAGAGCATCATTGCTTCTCCAAATCTTCAGAGCTCGTTTGTCAAAGCTAGTTTATCACGTCACGTCCAGCAGCCGTAATGAAAAT
>JZKD02S0318725.1:256016-269317 GCA_000966675.3 Picea glauca | reverse complement strand
AATTGAAGAAGATAGGCTTCCTGGAAGTTCCCCTTCAAACTTGTTGTCTCTGGATCGCCAAAATGCACCTCTTGCTCCTCAACCTAGCCCCCACGCGCATATATGTGTTAAAACCTAGAACTGGGTGCAACCACACAAATGGTGTGAATTGTAGGACAATTACGCACTAGCCCCTAAGAGCCATGTTCGTGGGCACATCGGCCACCACATGACCTCGCGCACATATAAAAGGGGCCAAGGCCCAAATCAAATGATAGAGCGACAAGTGTCAGCACAATTTCATAACCATTGGTAATAAAACTCTCGTGCAATACATTGACCACCGGTCATATGTGTATGGAGCACCGGTTATATGTGTTATGGCCCATCGGTTATATGTGTTATGGCTCCATTTGAACTGCGCGTGGGTAGTCACATATATATATACATATGGACAGGGGCTGGGGCTTAGCCCCAGCCTTGTCCATGTCTATTCCAAAACACATTGCAATTTAAATATAAACAAAACCATATAGTGGTAAGAACCACTATAGTGGCGCACCAATTGGGCGGCTCTCCCCAAGGCCATATCCCTGCCCGGAGGTCATGGGGTCGATTCCTGCCCACTACACAAGTTTTAACCAATGTTTAGGTGACACATGGTGGCCATTGATTGGGCCACGTGTCGCCATCCCATTTGCCACAAACAATCCATGTGTTATATGCCAACTCATCCACATGACTGCCAATACATCTGCCACATGTCGTAGGGTCTGCCACGTTAGCATCCGTACGGACTGTATGGACTGTATAGTCAACACATTTGTTTTTGCCTGTTTGTCGTTTTGAACAGAATGTGATATCTCTCTCATACGATGTCTGTTTGAGCCCGAACGAGTTGCGTTGGGTTCGTGATGACGAGGCCTACACTCTTATTTGATTTGAAGCGATTCCAAGCACTTTGAATTTTTAAGAAAAATTTGATCCCCTGGATCAATTATGATCCTAACATTATTTGTGAACCATTATTTTGTATAAGAATGATTGAATTTTATTTTCTTTGATTTGAAAATGACCTTTTCTTGTTAGGTTAATTGCAGACTTTGTAAATTATAAAATGCCAGAGAATCCATAGCTCAATATATTGATTTTACTAACATTTGCATGGTGGTTGGTGGATTAATATTTTTAGCTAGTTGGTTCTTAATGGTGTGTTGGGTGGTCGGTTAGTTCAAGACCCTTCATGGGTATCTTCATGCCTTATGGTGTAGGAACACTTGACTTGGAGGATTTGAAAGTTCCCTATTTCTCAACTTCTAATGTTTGAAAATGTGAGAACTAGATAACGTGGGGTTATTTGGATGCCTACCCCCGAGATCCTACCTAGACTAAAAAATGTCTTTTGTCACCTCCCATGGAGGAAAACTTAGTGAGGTTTTAGAAAAAAATTAGATGTGGTGGGCTAAGAGATTGGGGGTGTGAACCAATCTTGTTTGAATTAATGGCTGTGAATAATTTCCAAAAGAAGTAGTGGGACATTTCAGAATTCCTTTGGAGAAAAACTACTTCAACCTCCACAATTCAAAATAGAAATTATGTGTGTGAGGAGTGACTTTGTGTGTAAGCAAGTGAGAAAGTGTGCCAAGTTTTTAATAAGTTGGGTGTGAGATTGAAACATGTGGACTTCATGTGGCCTTACAAATATTTTTTACCTAGCTTACTATATGTCAATGGTACAACCTTGTGGAATTCTAAAATCCATAAAGAACTAGCATGTGGACATATGGGTCCTTTACAAATCCTTTAAACTCCCTAAATGTTGTTTACACTAAGAATTCTTTGAAACTATCCTAGATTTCAAGAATGTGGGCATGTATGGGACCGTTACTTTGATCTTTAAACCTCCCTAGATCGTGATGTAAACTACGAAAGAAATTTTAAGAAACTATCCTAAGTTTGCAATGAGTGGGCATGTATGGGCCCTTGCAAAACTTTTAGATGATTTCAAAAAACTAAGAGGAACCCTAGGGGGGTTTTGTCCTCTCTTAAATATTTTTGTTAAGGGAGATGAAATGTCCCTTTAACCACCTTTCTGATTCTCAAGATCACACTATGGTGCGAGAGAACATACTCAAGGGTCAAAGTTAACTTCTAATCCCAATGTAAGTGATTTATGTATGATAGCAACAACTTCAACTTAAATTTTTATGAGCCAAACAAGACATCCATGTGGAAACCAAAGCAAAAGAGAATAATATTGGTTCTTTTTAACCCCTAAGTGCCTATGTTTAGCTAACCTTTCATATGGGAAAGGCCTCTAAGTGGAGTGCAAGTGTTTTACAAAGTGCATGAAAGAAAAAATATGAAGGCTAGGGGCCTTCAAATCATCATAAAAACCCTTACAATTTTGAAAAGATGGAGATATGCGTAGGTTACAACTCTGACAAGTGCGCAGTGGGTGCACAATGCGCAATGAAAAGAATATTGTGGCGCACACAATGTGTAGAGTGCACGTCTGTGGGCGGGAAAATACGCGCACTTTTTATCATGCGTCATGGGAGAAAATTTTGAGTGAAATACTCCTTCCCCAACTCTGAATTTTTCCTTTGGCAGGTTTGGATAGGCCAGTTTTTTTATGTGCAAGACAATTTGATTAAAAATAAGTTCTCTCTAAGCTCAAATAGGGTGGAATTTGATACCTATCCCTAGTATGGTCGCCAATATGTTGTGTTGGTTTTGTCACTTGGGTGAGCAAAACATCAACACCTGTATGTCTAGATGAGTCTGTGTTGGCACAGGGGAAAACCCAGGGTTCAACGCTCAAGAGAACACCAACAAAACCCTAACTACCAGCCCTTTCGACAACACCTGCAAAGCAGATGAAGTCTCACCCGAGGTAGAGGTAGGGGTGGTTGTAGAACTCAAATTTCTGCAACCTTAGCTGGGACACTGATATGTGATTATATCTTTTACAAGGCACTTAAAATAGATCAATAATCAATATTTAACCCTTATGGTTCTTCGCAGATAGCATAGAGCATCGCAGTGAATAATTAGACTAAAGATGATTGAGTACTTAGCCACAGAAATATAGATTAGATTCAACAGATCAAGCGCTAAGCATCGTATATATCAGATCTAACATTCATTCATACATCCTAAGCATAGAGCATAACTAGATCTATCTAATCATAGTAAGTACTTAGCCAGGAAGGAGATAAACACATCAGATCAAAGCACAAAGCACAATACACACAGTTACCGTGGTTCACCCCCACCCTGGGGCTATGTCCAAAAAGTATTCTTCTTTATATTATCTCGGTCAAGCGGTTACAACATAGAGCTTCAGTGACCCTTACTTCGCATAGGAAAGAAGATTTGCGTAGCTCGCTAGATCCTTCTTCCTTGCACTTCAACAAAAATCCTTCTACAGTCTCTCATAGGGACTTGCCCTCATCTCTGCAAGTCTTACACAAAATTCACAAAGCCTTACAATACTTAATCACACAGATCCAACTCTTAACACTTTAGCCAACTTGCACTAAGCAATCACCAAGTGCACTAAGAAACAACTTTGACTATTTCTTACATTTCCTATCTATTTATAGATTAAAAAATGGGCCTAAGCATGGGTAAATCCATGGGCCAAAATCCCTTTCATATTACATCAACCCAAAACCCTAAAAGGGGCCCAAAAATAGGTCTTGCTTCCTTAATTTCCACTTCGCGTTGCGCTCCATATTTGGCAAGCTGTCACAGTCCCAAAAATGGTCAAATATGACCAAGTATTCTTCAAAACTTGGTCAAGGGCCAACAGGCCCCCAACACTCACATGTGACTCATCCTGAGTCACTCAGGTCTGATCAATTCCACCTTGAATGCTTCGATCTTGGCTCAAGCTGCTTCGACCTGTTGCAGTGCAATAACCTCTTTCTCAGTAAATTCCTGAATTACTATGTCGTTTACTTTCCCTTCTATGCGTTGTTCTGTGGTGATGACAACATGTTCAAGCTTGGCTTCCTAGCTCTCAACTTCAGTGAACAAGTGGCATGCTTTCTCTTGGAGTGGCTGATGTTGTTGGGAGACTTCCATCACTTTACTTTGCATCATGTGTACCTGTTTTTGAGTGGTGCGTTGTTATGGAAATTGATTCATTCTCTCGATTGGGGTCAAGGCCTTCAGCTATTCCTATAGCACATCTACATGCTGCTTTTCTTCTTTGAGCTACGCTTCTAACATCTGCAATTCGGGGTTCTCCGTGAGGTTCTCGTAAGTCTAGGCGCTTCTAGTGCTCAGCTGCTTACATTCCAAAGCCAGGGTTTTTAATCGGCCAACTGCATTACGAGCAATTGCTTCCCTCAAATCTCTTACTTATTGTGGAGTCTCAGGCACAGTATGAAGTTCTAGATCTACGATGCACTGCTGAAGTTGTTGGATTACTTCTTCTAGTTGTGCCACCTGTTGTGGGACACGTTCTTCCATATTTGATTCTATGACCGTCAATTAGCAAAAAGTATTCTTGGTGCATGGCGCGCTGGACTAAGTAGGGAAACTTAGTAACAGTCTTCTTACAATGGATATGGGGCCTTCATTAAATTTGTTCTATCTGTTATGGCGTGTTTCAACGGTTGGATGATGAACCTTTATTTATTTTTTTCCCGTTCGGAGTGGAAGTCGAACGGATATACCGGTTCCAACAACTATATTGCTTCGTCATGGCGAGGTACTCTAGGTCGTTGTTCTGATATCTCGACGAAGTTCCAATTCTGCAATTTTTATGTCTGCGAAGTATCCTCTAGAACTTCTTGTAACCTTACAGTATTAGCCCTTTTCTTTCTTAACTTTCTATCCTTCTTCCCCGTGAGCTTCCTCTCAGTAATTCTTTTATCATTCTGATGCTTATCTTCTATGGTCTTAGTTACTTCGCATTGTTGAAAGTCTTTCCCAGGGTTCCTTGATAATACTTCTTCTGTATCAAAAATAGGTAACTCAATATTCTACGGATCCTCGAGTGTTCTCTTAGCTTTGACATTAGAGTTTCTAGTATTAAATATTTGCGATCTTCTCTTTTGTTCTTCAATCAAGTGTGCGATCCTTCTGGTCATAAATTATTGTAGCTCTTGCTTCTTTTGTTCCAAAACTTCTTCTTCTTTTCATCTGGCTTGTTCTCTATCAATCCAAGGTTTTCCTATGAGCACGGTAAACATGGAGTTGTCTTCAACAAACTTAATAATCTCAAAGTCTTCCTCTGTCGAAGTTCCATTGAAATTCATAGGTATTTGGGCAAGCCTTCCACATACGTTTACTAGATTTCCTTTGAATAAACTTGTCCCTCCTAGGGAAGGGATCATGGCAGGCTTTCCTATAGCTTCCCAAGTTCTTTCTGGCATAATGTTCACTTGTGTTTCTTCATCAAGAATATAGTCAATGTCGAAGTCCCCTATTCTTGCTTCAACTTGCTCCTTTTCTTTGAAGATCTCGGATAGCCTAACATGTCGGTGATCATTCAAGGTGTCTTTTATCTGTAGCAATAGCTTTTCTGATTCTTTCTGATTTTCTACTATTTTCGGATTTACCTTAGGGTTTTTTTCATTCAGATTCATTCTTTCAAGCTTAGCAATCATTCTAGGGAAATCCAACACTTCATGGTCCAAGGATTTGCAACAGAGACAACTAGGTATTCCACCAGGGCATTCCTTAGCAAGATGTCCCAGTCTTATGCAACTATAACTGAGGGTTAACCCTCTCTTTTGTTTAAATGTTTCACAACTTCTTCTGTACTGTGCACCAGGATCATGGTAGCTAGCCTAAAAAAAACTTTTTCTAGGATCCTACATCCACTGGTTAGTCCAAAAATTCTTTCTATGCATAGGTATAACATATCTTTCACTATACTTATCAAATCTATTCATACCAAACTTTCTTTCATTTATTAATGCGCTAGTTTGGAAGCTAGGAGAGCATCTATCAAGCATACCTAGATCCATGCTTTAGAATTTTTTTTTTTAACTTATCTTACCTATATAGAGAACAAATCTTTCAGATCTAAAAAAATTCGACTAATCTTACCTTTATTAGAGCACAAAACTTATAGATCTTACCTCTTTTCTGCAGATCTGACCTCTTTCTTTCAGAAATTTCCACTCTTACTTTTCTTAGAGCATAAAGTGTTCAGATCTCACTTCTTTTCTTCAATATAAACCTCTTTCTTGCAGTCTGACCTCTTTCTTTCAGATTTGATCTTTATTTCTCGGCACAAAGCTTCGTAGGTCAAGTAGAATACTGCGCACTAGGGCAACAGATCTATGCACAAATCTTATTTCACACAAAGATTTTTCTTCTTTAGTTCCCAACAATCACAGTTCTAGGTCCCAACAACAGAACCATTTGTTGGCATAGGGGCAGACCCAGGGTTCAACTCTCAAGTGCACACCAACAAAACCCTAACTACAGGCCCTTTCGGCAACACCTGCGAAGCAGATGGAGTCTCACCCGAGGTAGAGGCAGGGGTGGTTGCAGGACTCAGATGTCTGCAACCTTAGCTGGGACACCGATATGTGATTATATATTTTACAGGGAACTTAGCATAGATCAATCATCAATATTTAACCCTTATGGTACTTCACAGATAGCACAGAGCATCACAATGAATACTTAGACTAAATATGATTCAATAATTAGCCACAGAAATATAGATTAGATTCAACAGATCAAGCGCTAAGCATTGTATATATTAGATCTAACATTCATTCATACATCCTAAGAAGATAGCATAACTACATCTATCTAATCACAACAAGTACTTAGCCAAGAAGGAGATAAACACATCAGATCAAAGCACAGAGCACAATACACACAATTACCGTGGTTCACCCCTACCCTGGGGCTACGTCCACAAAGTCTTATTCTTTATATTATCTCGGTCAAGCGGTTATAACACAGAGCTTCAGTGACCCTTACTTCGCACATGACAAAATATCTGTGTAGCTCACTAGATCCTTCTTCCTTGCACTTCAACACAAATCCTTCTACAGTCTCTCACAGGGACTTGCACTCAACTTTGCAAGTCTTACACAAAATGGACAAAGCCTTACGATACTTAATCACACAGATCCAACTCTTAGCACTTTAGCCAACTTGCACTAAGAAATCACCAAGTGCACTAAGCAACAACTTCTACTATTTCTTACATTGCCTATCTATTTATAGATTACAAAATGGGCCTAAGAGTGGGTAAACCCACGGGCCGACATCCCTTTCCCATTACATCAACCCAAAACCCTAAAAGGGGCCCAAAAATAGGTCTTTCTTTCTTAATTTCCGCTTCACATTGCGCTCCATCTTTGGCAAGCTGTCGCAGTCCCAGAAACGGTCAAATATGACCAAGTATTCTTCAAAACTTGGTCAAGGGCCAACAATCTGCTAGACAAGACAAAAGTTTGTCAGTGGGTTAAACAAGCCAAACACAAAAATAAACTAAAACAATTAAGAAATAAAATTTAGAAATCATGAGAAGCTTAGAACCATAAAAATCAACCAATGACCAACATAATGTTACCAATGGATCAATAGATTAGTAGGAAAAACACTGTAGAGAAAAATGAGACTTATGAGTCCCTTATTCCTCCTTGGGAGGGATCTTGAGTTCCCTAATAGAGAGATCTTCATACAATGGAAGAAAAATGGAAAATGATGAAGAACAACAATTCCTATTCCCTCAAGAGGTGAGTGGGATGACCTATTGCAATGATGCTTGAAGGCTCCAAAGAGAAAAGAGGATTCTCAATGGAGAATTCTTACAACATAACAATACTATGAAGATATTGGTTTATTAATGCACACATGGCTCTTATTTATAGCATTTCTTCAAGGAAAAATGTAATTGGATCTTGGCATGAACAAGGGAAATTTTAGGGCACCCTCTTGTCCTTGACCAACCTCCCATTCAGATTTCCCTCAGATATGAAGGTAAAATCATGTTGGGAGCTAGTCCATAAATGGTTGAGGGGCCGACAAGATCCATAAATGCATTGTTCATAGAAATGTGGATTTTCTCATAGACATTCGTGCACTTGGCGCATTGTGTGCTCTGAGGGATTTGTTGGCTTGCGCACACTATGCACTGTGCACGCACTTCCTTTGGTTAATTTGCGCATGCCAATTTTTTACCCAATTGTATAGTTTTTTTTCTTTTTAATGATTTTCAGTGCTACAAGTGAACTAATTGACGCTGGCATTGTTGTGTTTCCTTAACCATTTGTGTGCAATGTTGTGGACTATATTTCCGTGATAACAAAGGGGACTCCACTTCATTTCATTGTTGATAGAGACAGTTAGAAGAGCCTGATATCAACAGAGGTCATCACGTGGCTAGGCCTACCAATGACACTGAACCCACAATCCTACACAATTGGCTGGCTTCGCCAAGGAAGAGATATTTCTGTCAGCCAACAATGTCATCTTCCCTATGGAATCAATCCCTTTAAAGACAAGATATTGTGTGATATTTTTCCCCTTGAAATTTGTGATGTTCTTTTAGGACAACCATATTTGTGGAAGAGACATAATGTGTATAAGTCTAGACCTCGAAGTGTTATTATTACTTTGGGTATACAATTATACAGGATACCAAAGGTGGCACCACCTACCTCTATTTGTTTAATCTCTACTAAGAAATGAAGTAAGGTCATTTCATAGACTGGGAAGTTCATCTTCTTTATGATCTATCCTCATAGTAAGCAGAAGGTCACTGCCACATCCTTGGCCTCTACACATAGTATCTCTTTGCAGCAGAATCAAGTGGACGGTGTTATCACATGAAGTTGTCAAGGGTCGCAGGTGATAGCCATGAGCACAAGTAAATAGGTGGGTGCAGTTTTCAATAGTATATATCCCCTGTGCAGTTCAATTTAGCGCCATCTCTAAGCAAGTTTTGAAGGAAGTTATAGTAGGTAGATGGATAAAATTTAGCAGGAGCGCTAAAATAGTAGGTGCACCCAGATCTCAGATCGTGACCAGATCAATGATCACACTTCATTTCGAGGCCACAACATGCTTGGGAAATAAAATCCTTGAGTGGGCCGAAATCTAAACCATGGTATTGCGAGAGAGATACGTGGTGGAAGGTGGTGATATTCGGGCCCAAAAGTGGTGTGGATCCAAACCACTTTCGACGACCCCGAAATCACGTGTTCATTTAGCGTTGAATCCAATAGTAGCACGTGGTCGCCCCTAGTCATCAAGCCTCATTCCAATCCATAGGAGAAAGTAGTTAATGAACAAGGATTGGTAGTTGAAACCTCATCTCACTCCATAAATATAGGGCATGGAGGTTCTGGCCATGTAGACATAACTATCAACTAGAGGTACTACGTTGGATGGTTTTTCCTGTAGGCCCATCCTGATCTAAGCTTACATATGACAAAAGGATGCAAAAATGAAGAGCCTTGGATGGGATAGCTAGAGGACTCTCCCGGAGGTTGTCCATTGATTTAAGTATAAATACATCAGCTGAAGAATATGTTAGGGTCGATGGTTGAGCAAAGCTCCCTATTTTGTAATAGTTTGATAGAAAAGTTGTTCTCTGGTTATGTATGACAACTGTGACTTTCTCATTAATAGAAGTCAATTTATTTCACCATCTTGTTTCCTATTGTGCCGAAACACTCATGCATGGATGATGCATACGATATGTTGTAGTTGTATTGTAATGGAGGTTTGATTATAATGCGATTATGATCTATTTTAGTATTTTCTTTATCTATCCTATTTCATCTTGTGATGAAACACTCGTGCATGGATGATCCAGATGAGATGTTGTAGTTGTATTATAATGGAGGTTTGATTATAATGCTTCTATTATATGTTTCAGTATATTTAACTTAAGTTCAAGAGCGCTCTTGTGCCTGAGTTCTTCTGCACCAAGTTTCCTAAAGGTTAAATGCTTATGGAAAAATTTTCCACTCTCCTCACTAAGTCTTCCTCCTTATCACCCTCAACCTTAAACCGCTGACTGAATTTAATGAGAACCTAATTTTCTTATGCATTGCTAGCCAACTTTTCCGTGTTAAAACATTCTTATGCTGAGCTTTGTCCATTTGACATCCACTCATAAACCAACCTCCACAAACATTTTGATGGGTATTGGGCTTATCCTCCTGCAATATGAGGGTGATTCTCAATGCTAATAGATGGGATCGTGGAAGAGTAGAGAAACATCTTCTCCTCACCCACCGGGGTACCTACACACTTCCAAGTCAAGCATCCAATTGATGTAACCCCTAGTGCACCTCTTCCTAATGGACTAGTCTATCATCTCTCACTGATGGAAATGAGGAAATCAAGCATCAGATCCAAGAGCTACTTCATGAGGGGCACATTAGACCCAACTCATCCCCTTGCAGAAACCCAATTATGCTAGTGCAGAAGAAAGACGGGTCTTGGCAACTCTAGATTGATTATAGAGAATTAAACAAAATTAGAGTCAGGAACCCATACCCTATTCCCAAAATTGATGACCTTATTGACTAACTCAAGGGGGAAAAGTTCTTCAAAAATATTGATCTAAAGTCTAGTTACCACCAGGTTCCCATCGAATCAATTGATGTATGGAAGAAAACTTTCAAATCTAAAGAAGGTCTCGTTGAATGGTTGGTCATGCCCTTTGGCTTATTAAGTGAACTAACCACTTTTATGAGGTTGATGGATGATGCATTGAGACCCTTCAAAAACTCTTTTTTGGTGGTATTGGATGACATCCTCATCTTTAGCAGAAATTGGGAGGAGCACATGTAGCATATTCAACAGGGTTTGAGCACTCTACCAAAACACAAACTATATGCCAAATTGGAAAAATACTCCTTTGGCATGAAAAAGGTCCAATACTTGGGATACATTGTTGATGAGCATGGGGTACATGTTGATCTAACTAAAATCCAATTCATTTGTGACTGGCGAGCCTTGACCACACTCAACGAGCTTCATATCTTCCTGGGATTGACCAAATTCTACTGATGGTTCATCTTGGGATTCTCCCATATTTCATGGGCCCTCAACCAAGTGACCAAGGGAGGTGGAAGGGAAAATTTCACATGGGGGAAGGAACAACAATGAGCATTTGATGATCTAAATATTCGCTTGTGCTCAGCTCTAGTACTCTCCTTACCCAATCTGCAACAATCATTTGAGATTGACATTGATGCATATGAATATGCTATAGGTGTATTTCTCACTCAACATGGTCATCCGGTGGCATACCATAGTGTGACACTCTCAGATACTGTCCAAAAATACCTCACTTATGACAAGGAAATTTATTCCATTGTACAAGCCTGTCATCAATGGAAACATTACATTCTGGGAAAGTAGACAATCATCCACACTAATCACAAGTGTCTGTAGTCCATACAAACATAAGGGAATTTGCAGGACGATCACCATCATGAGTGGTCCACCTACTTGCAACAGTTCCATCTCAACATCAAGTATAAGAAAGGGAGAACAAATCATGTCCCTGACTGCCTCAGTCAAACTCACGTGGCTACACTCACCACCGTTCTCCATTTTTGTGGACATGAGGCATCTAAGTGGCCCCAACTTTATCAACAAGATCTAGACTTCATCACCATCTATCAACTCTTGGGTATAGGCGTGACTGTCATTGATTTTCACATTCAAGATGGACTGTTATGTCATCTTGGAAATCTCTTTTTTCCTGGAAGAGAACATGCAAAGATGATTTGTGAAGCTCACTAGAATCAAATGGAAGGACATTTTGGCATGGAGAAAACTATGGTTGTTCTATAGAAACATTTTTATTGGCCAAAACTCTGACAGAACATAAACAAGTATATCAGATCTTGCACTACCTGTTCCATTTCCAAGCCAACCATGAATAAGAAAGGATTATACACCCCTCCTCCTACTCCTGATATGCCTTAGGAATCCATCTTTATGGATTACATGTCTGGCCTTCTGTCCACCAAGAAAGGCAATGATTTTGTATTTGTGGTAGTTGATCAGTTTTCGAAGATGGCCATCAAAACAGCTTGCAATAAGAGAATCACCGCGAAAAATACTATCAAGATCTTCTTCGAATGAGTGTGAGTCCATTTTGGGATACCATAGATGATCAAATTTGATCGGGACAACAGGTTCCTCAACAAATTTTGGTTGAGTCTTTGGTCACTGTTGGTCACCAAGGTCACTAAATCCACTACTTTCCACCTCCAAACCGATGGCCAAACATAGGTCGTCAATCAGATGATTGTGCATATCCTACCCATGTACAACTCTAAGAATCAGCGTACCTATGATGAGAGTCTCCCCTATGTTCAACACAGCTACAACTGTAACACCCTGTTCCCCCCAAATTGTAAATATAACTGAACTGGCCAAGTGTTAGGACCACATATTGCACCTTTTTGCCCATACTTTTTACCATTATTATACCCTTCATCACTAGTGTTTAGACTCATAATATCACTACATCTGGTCATTCCAAGGTATACAATGTCCTTTCTCATTATTATATGCTTAATCTGTTTTGCATAATACTTTACATTACTTTTGGACCTAACCATTGATTAGAAGTGCATAAGTGTCCATATTTGTAGAATAGTATTCAAGGTCGATGCTGAAACACAGAACTGTCTAAAGTCGCTGATTGAACTGATGTTGAAACACGGAGCTGCTACACATCTGAGGACCCATATGCCGAAACACGGAGCATATACATAGTTCGAGGATGCAGATGCTGAAACGGAGCTGTCACTCAAGTTCAAAGGTGCAGATGCTGAGACACAGAGGAGGCCGCCACGATGCTGAAACACGAGTCCTGACAGTTAGCATTCAAAGCCGACACAGTCAAGAGCGCATTCACGTGGCTGAACAGGCTGTGAATTGCGATGCTGAAACAACATCAGCAGCTATGTAAAGAAGCTGTTACACCAGCCGTAACAACAATGCCTCGTCCAGCTCCTGTATTAGCAGTCAGTTGTGTGAGAATAGGACACCCTATGCTAATTTAGAATGAAGATCCGATTTAGTATAGGATTCAGATCTGCCTTGTAATGATTGTATCGATGGGATTTTCCCTTTAAATTCAGGGGAAATCACCATTCGAGATATCGAAGTTTTGATACATTGAAGCAACTCCAGAGAAGCGGGACGTATCCTATTCTTTCAATTTGTAATGTGATATTTCGATAGATGAATATAAGACTGCTTTGATTATTTGTCTCTAAGCTTTCCCGTTCCAGGGGGATCTTGTGAGAAGGGAGGGCCCACCTTCATCACAAGATTCACCCGTTAGTTAGAAGTGT
>JZKD02S0318725.1:226616-247289 GCA_000966675.3 Picea glauca | reverse complement strand
CTTGCTCGTTGAGAGGCAGGTTGCACTTCGCTAATGAAGGTATTTGGAGATGTTCCCTTTTTAAGGGGGGGGATTAACCCAAAATTTTTAAATTACGATAGTGGGTGTGTTACAACAACAAGGCTCTCCATAGCTCCACTGGCCACAACCCATTTTAGGTGGGGCTAGGATTCCAACCCTTGGGTCCCATTGATTTTTCATTACCAATTGCCACCACACATAAAAAATATTCCCATGTTCAGTCAGAGACCAAAAAATCCACCAGATTCATTGAGTGAATTCAACACATCTTCCAACAGGTCCATGAGGTTTTGCAAAAATCCAATTCTAAGTACAAGAAGCGCCATGATCAACACAGGGTACCACACCAGTTTAGGGTGGGAGACAAGGTCTAGTTACATTTGTAGAAAGAGCACCTTATAGGGCCCCATCGAAATCTCCTCCCACTTTGTTATGAGCCTTACACTATAACCAAGGGTATGGGTAGAAATTACTTTGAGCTCAACACTCCATCCTTCCTTGGATTGCACCCAATGTTCAATGTGGACCTCCTTTGGCCATATTTTCTACCATTATTGGACACCTCAGAGATCATAGAACAACTAATGCCAATAGAGCTCAACCCTGACTACATGGAACATGCATCCAATGATCAGATAGTGGACACACAAATCAAGGGCACTCGCCAGCAGAGGATCTGTCCTTATCGGGTTGTCAAGGCAGGGCAAATCCTACACCAAGGAAAGTGGATCACGTAGGGAAAAATACAACATAAGTTTCCTCACCTGATGGGGGAACTTAACGCAATGAAGAAAATTGCTTCCGAATGGGGGAGGACTGATCCAAGTGGATATTGGTGGCCACCCACTTATTCCAACTGGCTCCTCTTGACAGTTGTTAGTTCAACATGTTCTTCTATACTTCTTTGTAATTGTGGGTTCTACACTTCTAGGGTTGTTTCAAACCCTACACATATTCTTGGTGGGTACCGGTGGCATCCCACCTAATCCAAATAGCTTATTTTGTTTGTTTTCATGTCAGCACATCTTTCTGTACTTCCAGGGCCATTTTGGGGCCCTAGATAGCGTTTTTTTGGCTCCCCAAAGTCAAACTATATATGGAGTTAGAGTTTGATGATAGTTCTCAAAAATACCTTTCCAATGGGTTATAATGCGCCTAAAATGGAGGTCATATGCAAAATTTATGACCCCATGAAGTTGAGGTACCAACTTACCCATAGGGGCCCACATAACTTTTGGGGTTTCATCTCCTAGGGTTAGGTTTTTGGATGTCTATGGTTTTGGAATTCATGAGTAATGTTAAAATTCCTTTGGAGCCTCATTGTAATTATTCTTCTCAGACCGATGCATGTAGCATCCACATCTCTTCTCAGAGATAGCTACCACCATTCGAGAAAGTTGTTCCGGTTCTACAATTTTACAGTTTCAGCCTATTTCATTTATTCAATAGAAGTTATTGTTCATTGGATATTTGTTGTTATCTCTTTGCTATTGTATTCAGACTGTTATTCATTTCATTCTTCTCATAAATCTGGATCAAACCTATTGTCTTCCCATGACACTTATACTTGGTACATACACACATGTCAAATATTGATTAGACAACTTTTCAAGAATCGTAGTCAAGAAAGGATAATAATCCAAAGGAGAATGACAAGGTCAAATTACCCAACAAGCCCCTTTCCACTTCTCCTCTTGTGGTATCATAAACCCCTTGTTGCTTCCTCAAGAAACCTTTGTGGTACATATTATATTATTATGTATTTTCCTTTTTATACATGATTTTACATATACATAAGCATATCATGGAAAATATAATAGTCACACACTAATCCTAGCCTTGACTAGAAGTCATACACATTCGATAGTTTGGACTTGGCCTTGATATTTGCACTATGAATATTTATAATGCATCAAAGGTTTATTAAAAATTTATCCAACGTGAATATATTCCCATCTCGTAAAGAATTCCATAGAATTATATATGATTTACTACATTATAATTGAGGGTTAAAACTTGGGTATTTAATTCCTCTCCCCTCATAATAACACCATCCTCAATGTGTCTTTGTTTCTAGTAGTAAGTTCAAGTATCCAATATTTAGATGCATTTAGAATGTTGTCTTCTTCTTTTCAACTGGAATTTTTAGGCTATCACTATTGTGAGAAATTCACCCTATGGACAAGTTGAACTCAGATCAAATTATGATCTAAGATAGACTCGAAAAAAATGGTTACTAATTTCCTTTTAGATTTAACTCATTAACATATAGATATAAGGAGGGAGACTTACTTGTTTCTCGAAGTTTGTCCTTTTTTCTCCATCCTTTGACCTCGCTACTCCAATCCTTTTCAGTGATCAAAGAGATTTTCAAAACAAGAAGAAAACCTTTCTACTTCTACTAGATCTTGTTAGGTAAGAACTAAATCTATCTATACCCAATTTAACTTAAGAATACACACTATCATGAACAAGATTTTGAAAGGAATAGGCCAAGTTTATATTAATGGAAAGATAACAAACAAATCACTTACAAATCACCTTTGACGTTGCAACAACTTCTCCAAGCTCTCTAGTCCAGCCCTTGAATGAATTTCTTAAAATCAGAATGATGATGCTTCAATGGATTCCTCTCCCTTCACCATGGAAATTCCCTCATTATATAGGGTTTAGAGGCTTAACCATCATGAGATATTTTGGGAAATAGTTGAGAATTTTGCTCCATGAGTTGGAATTTGGATTCTTGAGGTTGTCTAGGATGGAGCCAAGTATGGTGACTCGAATCCTTGACCCAAACAAACTTGAATCTCCTCGGATTTATTCCCTTAGAAAAAGGTGGGATGGATATAACTTATTTTGACCAGGTCAACGCTCCCCCAATACTGAGCACAAAGCATTGAAAAAGGGGATCAACACTTCCTTATAATAGATGATCCAGGTGGATATTTATGGCCACACACCAGTTCCAACTAGCTCCTCTAGTCAATTTTTACTTCAATGCGCTCTTTCGTACTTCTTTGTAATTGTGGGTTCTACACTTTCGAGGTTGTCTGAAGCCCCACACATCTTCCAGGTGGATACTGGTGGCCTCCCACCTAATCCAACTAGCTTATTTTGTATGTTTTCATGTCAGCACATCTTTCTGTACTTCCAAGGCCGTTTTGGGGCCCTAAACAATGTTTTTTGGCGTGCCACAATCAAACTGTAGACAAATTTAGGGTTTGATGACATAATGTGTAGTTATTGAAAAGAAATTTCCAACAAGTTATCACATGCCTAAAACAAAGATCATATGAAAAAGTTACGACCTCGAGAAGTTAATGTACTAACTTACCCAAACAAAGCCCACATGACTTTTGGCGTTTCATCTCCTAGGGTTAGGTTTCTGGAGGTCTAGGTTTTTGGCATTCATGTTTATCATAAAAAGTCCTTCAGAGCCTCATTGTAATCATCTTCTTTCGAATGAGTGTAGTTGTCACATCTCTTCTCAGAGATATAGATGCCACCATTCTAATGAGTATTTCACTCTATAGTCTCTTTACAATTCTTTGATTAATAGAAATCAAGTATTGTTGTATTTCTTTGTTTCTGGAAATTTTCATGAGTATTTCATTGTAATATCTACGATGTCGTTTCATTCTGAAAACAATCTGGATCAATGGTATCAGAGCAGGTTTCTCTTGATCATTTTTCAGCGCATATCCCCAATGAGGTCTGAGTATAGCTAGTTGGGTCTTGAGCTTGTCTCTCTTAAGGACAATCACTCTTGCATGCCCAAGAAATGCTCGATGGTGGCAGAAAAGAAAAATGGCAAAGCAGAAGATTGTATTAACCTATTTCTTGAGCAAGCTCTCACACTACAGAGGGACGAAATGATGGAGAATATTGCATACATCCTTCAATGCATGTTGATAGAAACAACCAAATCTTCATCAAGCAACCATTTTGGAGGAACCTATCCCTTCAAGGTACAAGTTAATTTTTATATTCCCATATTTGAAGGTCAGATAGATCCGGATTCCATAGAAAAATTGTTAAATCTATTAGACGGTCATTTCTTTGTTCAAATTTTTTTCGACAGGGAAAATATCACCTTCGCACTCCTCAAGGCTCTCCCCCATGTCAAACATTGGTGGGAAACTTATTGGGAGAAAAGTTCCATAGAGGAATATGGAATATATGGGGTTGAGCCCACTTGGAATTTTTTTGTGGATGCGGTCAAAGAACAATACTATCTTGTTGATGAATATGAAGACCAGTACATGAGATGGATCACACTGTGGCAAGAGAAGAGCCAAATAGTTTGTGGCAAGAGAAGAGCCAAATAGTTTGGAGTTCACAAATACTTTCCATACCTTGTGCACCAAGTTGGGTATCAAAGACTCCGAGTGACATCTAGTTCTGAAATATTGTGGGGCTCTACATAGGTACATCCAAACCGGAATGGATTTCCTAAACATCTCATCATTGGGAGTTTCCTATCGATATGTCGTCAAAATAGAGAAGCAATTTAGGCACCATAACAAATGGGAATTTGGGTCTGTGAATCTGAAAAAAACAAATCATAGTAAAGACGTACCTAACCAACAACCTTTAGACAACCATTCCAAGACATCATAAAATAAGGGTAAAGGAAATATAAAGAATGACACTGGGAATTTGTGTGAATTCCACAAAATCCCTTGGCCCAACACCGATGAATGTATTTCAAAATATTCATTGGTGGTCGAGGTCAAAGACACAGAGACGAACCCTGATTCATAATCCAATTTAGAAAATATTGAAAACACACAGACCATCGATGAAAAACCCACTACTACTATTAAAACCACAACAATTCAACCAGAAGAACTTGTATATCCTGGAGATGGGGAGAACCTCGTCCATCCATAGATGTGGGTGAAGGGGACCCCGTTACAGTTCATTGTTGATAACAAAAACCAAAATAACCTCATATCAGCTAAGATCATCAAATAATTGGGGTTAACGACAACACCACACCACAACCTTACAAAATCGGGTTGATTCACCAGGGATGAGATCTCCATGTCATCTAGCAGTTTTGCCTATCTTATGGAATCCAATCCTTCAAGGATGAGGTAATGTGTGATGTTTCCCCTCTTGATGTCTATCATGTTTTTTTGGGCCAACGATATATGTGGAAATGTCATGATGTCTATGTGTCTAGACCCCTTAGTGTCATTGTTACTCTGGGAGGTCAGCTCTATAGGACACTAGAGGTAGTTCCAACTTCTACTCCACCAAAACAGTGTCACAAGGTAATCTCTCATACTACAAAATTCATCCTCTTCATAGACTTTTCCAAGGATGTAGCACAAAATACCACTACAACCACTGCAGCCTCAACACCTTATATCCAACAAAAATAGATTGTCGAAGAGAAATAAGATATGGTTTCTTCACCTACAATGGTGCCTACACAATGCCCCGTCAAACTACGAGACAATTGGTTGGTGGAACAGATTCAACCCCGCCAACAACAAGTTTGTGACATTCTTCCACAGACCAAGCAACACAACTTCTCCAACAAGGAACGAAACTCACCAAGATTCATATTTAGAAAATGATTTCCCCTCTTCCCTGGGCACTCAATGCAATGGAGACCATTGCTTCCTAAGGGGGGAGTATTGATCTAGGTGGATATTGGTGGCCACCCACCAACTCTAACCGACTCCTCTTGTCAGTTTTTAGTTCAACACATTATTATGTACTTCTTTGTAACTGTGGGTTCTACACTTCTAAGGTTGTCTGAAGCCCCACACATATTCCAGGTGGATACTGACAGCCTCCCACCTAATCCAACTAGCTTATTTTGTATGTTTTCATGTCAACACATCTTTTTGTACTTCTACGTTCATTTTGGGGCCCTAAACAATGTTTTTTAGTGTGCCACAATCAAAATGTAGACAGAGTCACCATTTGATAGCATAATGCGTATTTCTCAAAAATACCTTTCCAACAGGTTATCACGTGCCTAAAACAGAGATCGTTATGTAAAAGTTACGACCCTGAGAAATTAATTTACTAACTTACCCAAACAAGGCCCACATGACTTTTGGCATTTCATCTCCTAGGGTTAGGTTTTTGGATGTCTAAGGTTTTGGAATTCATGTTTATCATAAAAAGGCCTTCAGAGCCTCATTATAATCATTGTCTTGCGAATGAGTGTAGACTTCACATCTCTTCTCAAAGATAAAGTTGCCACCATTCTAACGAGTCTCGCACTCTGTATTTTTATAGTCTCTTTACAATTATTTCATTAATAGCAATCAAGTATTGTTGTATTTCTATGTTTCTGGAAATTTTCATGAGTATTTCATTGTAACATCTCTTCTTTCATTTCGTTCTGAAAACAATTCAGATAAATAGATCAGGGAGCATTCGTATGAGATCAATTCTCCCTATACATGGGCAGGGAAGCGTAGACCTCCAAAAATTTTCAAAAATCCAAGGTAAGAAGAATGTTCCCAACTTTCAAATGATGGGTTTCTTCCTCCAAAATGACTTAGGTATTATGAAAAAAAAATTTCAATGGTGTCAATGTTGGGGATGTTAGCACTCTATAATTTTCCTATGGTTGTTGTATGAAAACCCAAAGGTAACCATTTCAACCAAATTTTGACTCTATCCTAACCTTATACAATCAGAGAGGGCTCTCTCTCAAAAGCCAAAGGCTTTCACACTCAAAGATATTCAACAATATCACTTAGAAAGTCATATTTATGATGAGAACAATTTGGTTTTTTATAAAGGTTGGTGGTTTGAAAAGATTGGGAAAGAGTCTATTGGGCAATGGAGTCAGAACTTGAGTTTCAATGGTTTACAATTAATGGCTAGCAAGGTTATTTCCTAAACTTTGAGGAAAAATAAGCATTGTGTTCAGTTAAGCAAATAATTTGAGATGGCAGTTGGAAGGAAAGGAAAAAAACCACTACGAAAAGAGGCATCTAACAGAGGATGGATCTCTCGGTATAGCTTTATAAGAAGGAACATAAAGGCTGGTTACCGAAAACAGAGAACCAATTAAGGGTGAATTCTGAACCAGAAACCAATAAAAGCATAACAAGTGTAATCAATGTGAGAAAGAGCACAAACATGATGAATTCCTTCTTTTACTTAAATATCATTACTAGAAGAAAAAAACACTCATGAATATGAAATACATAAACATGAAACATACTTAACATCAACACCGTGATGAATCTTAGGTAAAAAAAAGATAGATTTTCCATTAATCTTCAAAGAAATAACAAGTGTTTCTACCATATAGAAGGATCTTCTCCAAAGGGTCGCACCCACGTAACCTCATAAAAGATACAATATATATTTTGAGCTATCTATCTGCTTTAGATAGGTTTAGTTACAAAGATAAGATTTTTCCAAAAATAGAAATAACTGTCTGATGACTAGTACCCTAAAGTTTTGGAAGTTACAACAAAATCCCAAGAAATAGGACACACTTTGACTTTCTTTAATAAACCATATCAAATCTGATATAAACTTGACATTAGCATCTTGAGGATGTGTTACAAATGAAATATCGCTATGGAAGAATTCAAGAACATCCAAGAATCCATTTTCCTTGATCTGGGAAGATTTCTATGCTTTATGTTGATTACAGAACTTTTGGTAGCTAACGAGGCCAAAACAGAGTATGCTTAGTTGTCCATTTTCTGGGAATGACTTTTGGCAGCTAATTATGAAATTTGAACTCGATTTTAGATGACGAAAGCTGTAACTGCTCCTGAACTGGTAAAAAATGGTTGAGTTTGATCTTTAACCCTGCTTCATCTATTATAAACACTTTAATGCAAAATGTGGGCTGCTTCGGCTAGAGTATCAAGAATGAGACGAGCGTTAGGTTTTGGCCTTCTATGAGCAAGTTTAAACCTCAAAACCTTATTAATGTTTTTCAATCTGCTATTTCGTTTGCAACACTTCTTGTTCTTGTGCTTTAGAATCTCATACTTAATGGCCAACTTATCCAATGCAAAACCAACTTTGAGATATGAATTTCTAAGAGTCTCATTCTCAATTTTGAGATGTCTTTCTAATACCTTTAACTTTGCCAGTTCTTCTTTCAGTTTCTTAACCTTAGGTTTTTTACTAACCTTTTTCTTTGATGATGTTTCAGGTATTCCCTTTTCTGGAATTTCCATTTCTGAAACCAATGGCTCTGAGTCTGAATCTAAATATGGAAGATTTATGATATTTATAGTTGTGGCCTGTCTTTGATCCTATGCATTTTTCCCAAATTCTATCTTCCTTTTTATTTTCTTTAATTTTGATGGAGAAGCTTGTGTTGTTGTTTCTACATGTGACAATGCTCTCCTCTTTCTTTTACTAGTTTTTGGAGAAGTTACTTGTTGTGAGGAAGTTCCTCCTCTCCATGGTTGAACTTCTTGTTCAAACTCTCCCCAAAACAAAATATAATACAAGGTCTTATTCCTTCTACTGAGCTCCTCTAACACTATTAGTTTGATCAGGCCATGATGAAATAAATTGTTTCTATCATTCTGAGGTTTGGCCTGAACTTTGGAATCCATCTTGGTAAGACTTTTAAGAAGACAATAGGGCATATTTAGAGGTTTCTTACCAGTGAAATGAAGAAGCAATATTAAATGGTAAAGCATGGTCCTTCCATATCTCCCCTCACAAGTGATGTAAACCTGAATGATTTTTAACAATATTTGTCATTTCTCCTCCAAGTAGCTTCTTGGAATTTCCTTCTGTCAATTCATGTTTTGATGATATTTTTGGATAGATGGTCTGAAATCATTTTCCTTGACTGAGGTGGTCTTAAACCACTTTTCACCTTCACCGGGAATCTCTGTAGCTATTGATATAATGTCTTCATATATTGCATCAGAATAGGTCCAATTTGAACCTTAAACCCATCAAAACTCTTTGCAAATGCCTCTGTGACACACTGATGGTACCCTTAGAGTTTCTGGAAGAACCCGCAACATCCAACGCTTTTGAACATTTCCTAGGACTCGGGTGTGCCTCAAGGTATGAAGCATCCTACAATTCCTTTCCAAGAAGAGCACCTCTTGATGAAATATTCATGGTTAAAATGCTTTAAAACTGGGCCAATGGTAAAGGATCTAGGGTATGTAAGGGTGAGAGATGGACTCAAATAATCATGGAGGTGCGATAAAATGAGAAGATTCAAGAATAAGACTCAAAGGGTGAAAATGTTTTGGGTGGCTATGGAAAGATTTAAAACAACTTTAAAGAGGAAGTTAATCGATTCAATGCATCAAAAGGATGATGATCATTTTGTTTGGATTGATTGAATTTTATGGGCACAATATATGGTTATAATCACTCGATTAGAAAATGGAGAAACAAATAATAATACTTTTTTGAAATAATACAAATGATGATCAAAAGTGGTTATGGATGCAGACAAACAAATTATGATATGAGTACAATCACCAGTTAGGAGAGTGACAAGAACCTTTAGACACTTTAAATATTTTGCACTTTTGGAAACTTATGATAGGTGTGAAAAAGTCATTTAGCTACCAAAATTTTTAACTTTCGATCACTATCAAGCATAACATTTTGATATTTATCTACTGAAAATCATATTTGCTGCCACAATAAAAACATGAACCAACTTCATGAAATCCCCAATTATGCCACTCTAAAAACTCTAAAAAATCATGTGGATACATAATAATTAAAAAATTAGCATGTGACAATATCTACCTCTAACTTTTAATCCAAATGTCAGTTTGAAGCATCGGATTTACCACTGGAAATTTTCTTCTAAGTACGTTACCATGAAAGCACCTGCAACATGATCAAAAAATTTCCAAAATAGATAACTGGAAAAAAATATTACCTATGTTATAGGACCCTAACATAGGCTCCAATTGGGGATGGAAACTCTTTTTAAGAGGTGTCAAGGACACCGTATAATAGTATCCTAATCCATTGGGATGACCCCATCTCGAAGACTGCAACCTATACCAATCCTTCATCTGAAAAATCAATGCAAACTGAAAGTTGAAGTTGAAAACCAATAGCTGTTGAAAACTGAAAGCACGCATGATGAAGTCTAAAAATGAAACTGACAAAAATGCTTGATCCATAAGCTTATTCATATGCAAATGATCCTACCCTACTTTTTGAAAATCAATGTTGAATCAAGTGATCTCGAACTTCGAGTAAAGCCAATCGAGCAAATGGATTCTTAACTACTACTCGCTTTCAGCTCCTATGAGTAAAAAGAAAAACCAAAAATATGACAATTTGTACCGCCATATGAAGCTCTCTACATAGTTTATGAACATTTCAAAACTCATCGTCATCATAGATTCTAATAGGATTGTGAAAGGATCCTCAATGATATGAAAAAACACTATTTGTTTATCAACAAAAAGTTTTTCTTGATCCATGGTTGTTTCATGTTCTATGTCTTTAAGCAAAATTTTCTCACATGAACAATCAACCATTTTCTTAATGGTTTCCCCAATATTGGCATCAAAAGGAAGATGAAAAGGATCTTCAAAGGACAAACTTTGACAATTAAATCCTTGGGACTGAATTTGACACTCTAAGGTCTCAAGATCATTCTCAAGTTTTTCAACAAATTCTTCTAAGAAACTGAGCTTATCTTTAGAATAACATTTACATAACTTCAAATACATGGGTAAAAATTTGATAAATCATCTTTGATCTTATCATCATCAAACATGTCAAAATATTCTTTAAAACCCTCAACAAAAACATGATCTGCTACTAATTCTGGTTTTTCCATCCATGTTTCCAAGAAGAAAACCCAAAAACCTGATATACACCTTATGGATTTAGGGGGTAAACTATCAACCCAACTTCTACACTTCCCTTGGAGCGAATCATAAAAAAAGATGATGAAAGCATCATGCTTGACTCTAAGGAGTTTAGTAAAATCCCTGAAATTTGATATGTGCTCTAAATTCAATCCTAAATCCTCTCCATTAAATTTAGGACTGTTTCTTAAATAATATGTATCCTTGGGTAAAGGATTAGGAAAACCATAAATATGTGAAAAATCAAAGCGTGCATACCTCAAAATGATAGTATCAACATCTGAGTTCTTCATTAGCCCAGTGGAGTCATCAGTGAATGCTTCAAGAAATGAATCTTTCTGATAGTGGAATCATCTTCCAACTAATTTTATGATGTGTGGAGTCAGCAGAGCATAAATACAACCAATGTTTTCCTAAGTGTCTGCTCCTCTCAGATATTAGAACTGGAACAATATCATTCTTACCTGAGGAAGATGATAGATTTATTCCCTAGTATGGTCTCCAGATGTTAACACTTTGTAATTTTCCTATGGTTGTTGTAGGAAAACCCAAAGGTAACCATTTCAACCGACTTTTGAATGTATCCTAACCTTATACAATCAGATAAGGATCTCTCTCAAAAGACAAAGGATTTCACACTCAAAGATATTCAACAATAGCACTTAGAAGGTCATATTTCTGATAAGAACAATTTGTTTTTTTATAAAGGTTGGTGGTTTGAAAATATTGGGAAATAATCTATTGGGAAATGGAGTCAGAACTTGAGTTTCAATGGTTTACAGTTAATGGCTAGCAAGTTTCTTTCCTAAACTCTAAGGAAACATAAGCACTGTTTTCAGTTAAGAAAATAATATGAGATGGCATTTGGAAGGAAAGGAAAAACCCACTACGACAAGAGGCATCTAACATAGGATGAATCTCTCGGTATATATTTAGAAGAAGGAACATAAAGGCTAGATACCAAAAACAGAGCACCAATTAAGGGTGAATTCTGAGCCAGAAACCAATAAAAACACAACAAGTATAATCAATGTGAGAAGGAGCACTAACATGATGAATTCCTTCTTTTACTTAAAGATCATTACTAGAAGAAAAAAACTCTCATGAATATGAAATACAAAAAAATGAAACAAACTGAACATCAACACCGTGATTAATCTCATCTTAGAAAAAAGATAGATTTTCCTTTAATCTTCAAACAAATAACAAGTATTTCTACCATACAGAAGGATATTCTCCAAAGGGTCGCACCCACTTAACCTCATAAAAGATACAATATATAGTTTTAGCTATCCATATTCTTTAGATAGGTTTAGTTACAAAGATAATATTTTTCCAAAAATAGAAATAACTGCCTGATTACCAGTACCCTAAAGTTTGGGAAGTTACAACAAAATCCCAAGAAATAGGACATACTTTGACTTTCTTTAATAAACCATACCTAATCCGATATAAACCTGACATCAACATCTTGAGGACATGTTACAACTGAAATATCGCTTTAGAAGCCTTCAAGAACATTAAAGAATCCATTTTCCTTGATCTGGGAAGATTTCTATGCCTTATATTCATTACAGAACTTTCGGTAGCTAACGTGGCCCAAAAAAAGTATGCTTAGCTGTCGATTTTCTGGGAATGATTTTTGGTAGCTAATTATGAAATTTGAACCTGATTTTAGCTAGCGAAACCTGTAACTGCTTCTGAACTAGTAAAAAATGGTTGAGTTTGATCTTTAACCCTACTTAATCTATTATAAACACTTTAATGCAAAACATGGGATGCTTTGACTAGAGTATCAAGACTTAGATGAGCATTAGGTTTTGGCCTTCTATGTGCAAGTTTAAACCTCAAAACCTTATTATTGTTTTTCAATCTTCTATTTTGTTTGCAAGGCTTTTTGTTCTTGTGCTTTAGAATCTCATACTTAATGACCAACTTATCCAATCCATAACCAACTTTGAGAGATGACTTCCTAAGGGTCTCATTCTCTGTTTTGAGATGTCTTTCTAATACCTTTAACTATGCCAGTTCTTGTTTCAATTTCTGAACATTAGGTTTTTTACTAACCTTTTTCTTTGATGATGTTTCAGGTATTCCTTTTTCTAGAATTTCCATTTATGCAACCAATGGCTCTCAGTATGAATATGAATATGGAATATTTATGATATTTCTAGTTGTGGCCTGTCTTTGATCCTCTACATTTTTCCCAAATTCCAGTTTCCTTTTTATTTTCTTTGATTTTGACAGAGAAGCTTGTGTTGTTGTTTCTACAGGTGACAATGCTCTCCTCTTTATTTTACTGGTTTTTGGAGAAGTTACTTATTTTGAGGAAGTTCCTCCACTCCGTGGTTGAAATTTGAATCATTCAAACTCTCCCCCCCAAAAAAGATAATCTCATGTCTTATTCCTTCTGCTGATCTCCTCTAACACTATTAGTTTGATCAGGCCATGATGAAATAAACTGTTGCTATCCTTCTGAGGTTTGGCCTGATCTTTGGAAGCCATATTGGTAAGACTTTTAAGAAGATAATAGGGAATATTTAGAGGTTTCTTACTAGTGAAATGAAGAATCAATATGAGATGGTAAAGCATGGTCCTTCCATATCTCCCCTCACATGTGATGTAAACCTGAATGATTTTTAACAATATTTTCCATTTCTCCTCCAAGTAGCTTCTTGGAATTTCCTTCTGTCAATTCATGTTTTGATGCTCTTTTTTGAGAAATGGTCTGAAATTAATTTCCTTGAATGAGGTGGTCTTAAACCACTTTTCACCTTCACCAGGAATATTTGTAGTTGTTGATATGTTGGCTTCATCTATTTGCATCAGAATAGGTCCAAGTTGAACCTTGAACCCATCTAAACTCTTTACAAATGCCTCTGTGACACCCTAATGGTACCCTTGGATTTTATGGCATAACCTATAACATCCAACGCTTTTGAACAACTCGCAGGACTTGGGGTGTGCCTCAAGGTATGAAGAATCCTGCAATTCCTTTCTAAGAAGAGCACCTTGTGTTGAAATCTTCATGGTAAAAATCCTTTAAAACTGGGCCGATGATAAAGGATCCATGGTATGTAAGGGAGAGAGAGATGGACTCAAATAAGCATGGAGGCGAGATAAAATAAGAAGATTCAAGAATAAGACTCAAAGGGTGAAAACTCTTTGGGCGATTGTGGAAAGATTTAAAACAACTTTAAAGAGGCAGTTAATTGATTCAATGCATCAAAAGGATCATGACCGTTTTGTTTCGATTGATTGAATTTTATGGGAACGATCTAGGGTTATAATCACTCGATTGGACAAGGGAGAAACAAAGCATAATACTTTTCTGAAATAGGACAAATGATGATCAAAGTGGTTATGACTGCATACAAACAAATTATGATATGAGTACAATTACCAATAGGAGAGTGACAAGACCCTTTAGACACTTGAAATATTTTTCACTTTTGGTAGTTTATGATAGGTGTGAAAAATTTGTTTAGCTACCAAATTTTTTAACTTTCGGTAGCTATCAGGTATAAAATTTCGACCTTTAGCTACCAAAAATCATATTTGTTGCCACAATAAAAACATGAACCAACTTCATGAAATACCTGATTATGCCACTCTAAAATCTCTAAAAACTCATGTGGATACATCATAATTCAAAACTTAGCATGTGACAATATCTGGCTCTAACTTTTAACCCAGATGTCGGTTTGAAGCATTGGATATACCACTGGAAAATTGATCTGGAGCACCTTACCATGAAAGCACCTGCAACCTGATCAGAAAATTTCCAAAATAGATAATTGGAAAAACATATGACCTATGTTATAGAACCCTAATATGGGACATGTGACACTTAGTAAGGTGCATATGACACTTGACAAAATGCATGCGACACTTAATAAGGTGCATACGAAACTTTACGAAACTTGTGAAACTTAGGTGTAAATAGATGTGACATTTTGGTGTGTAACAGATGCCCCCTAAAGTGTGAGGTCATAAGAGAAAATTATGGCCATATATATATATATAAATCAATGCAAGGGTGTTGGAGTAGGAGAACTTGGAAAAACTTGCAAACAACCATCAAAAGGTATATATGTATCTTTCTTGAGGAAGACATGCCTATCCTTAGAATAAACTAACTCAAAGCATGGCTATCGACCAATACACTACGTATCCATGAAAATATTGACTAAGGATATGTCCATCGGAGATACAATGTGGATCCATACCTCCATGACTCAATCAAGTCACACCCACGAAAAATACACAGTGGAGCTACGACATGACAACAACATATGCATTGACCAATACAAAGTGGATCTATGTGACAACATATACATCAATGAGATTGACAATATGGTGGTTATATTGGAATCTCTTACATATTCAAATGATTTCCATCATAGCCTGGGTAAAGTACATAACATAGTGAACGCCCAACTCAGGGTCTTCATCCCGATCCAAAAATAGTACGAATCTATCCATGTGAATAGACTACTTGATGTCAAACATGGTAGAAACCACTTGATTATGAGTCATTAATGTATACCGTTAACAAGTGCGAGGGAAAAAACCAATGATGAAAATTATTGCCAAGGTACCCTAGTACATTCCAACAAATGTGAATAAATAATATGAAGTTGAAAATCCATGGAATCATTCGATCAGAGGCAAATGGTGAAAACCTAATATCAAAGGTGAGTAAACCTACCATTGAGGCATGCATGCTCCAAGGTAATAACTGTTTTCTAAGTCTGATTCCTGGATAATGTGTCGAAGTTGATAGGAACAAATGTGTCAAAGGAGGGCCATGGTGTATCCCCCATCATCGACACGAAACTCACAGAAGAAAGTGATGTAAGATAATAGATACAATAAGTGTGAACTGACATGAGGATGAAATATGGTAATACTGCATAGTGGTTGGTTTGAAGTGAAAATTACCTTGAACATTGTAAGGAACGAAAAATGACTCGATACCATTGACTCGACTGAGATATGGACCAAACCATAGTGCGACAATCATCGGGGAACTCGTCAGGTGATTTGAAGGAGTATGAGGACTCATGGAATTGGTATGATTCATATACAAGTATATTTTCCAACTGTAAGATGAGATGAAAATGAGTGCAAGACAAGCAGATTATCCAACTATAAGATGATATGCAAATAGGTTCCATGTTCAAGGGTGACAACAAACAGTTTCCATGATTCTTTCCAAAAAATTTACCCACTTCCTTCAATTCCCCCCCCCTGCCATGATTGGTTAGTACCTCTTTATTTTTTAAATGATCTTGAGGAGGATAATATATGCTCGATATAGCTCATCTTTGATGAGTCCTTCACCATTTGTTTAATGAACCTGAGGAAGGAGGGGTTCGGTCCCATATATCCCACATATGTCCTTCAATGTATAATTTTACGAACACAAAGAAGGTAAACTCAGTCTTTTCACATTTAAAGAGTCTGAAAATAACTAAAAGGAGACTCCAAGGGTGATTTTTTTGTAAATTTAGTCTCTTGAGCCCAAAAAAGTAAAAGCAATATAAGGGAGAAATCTTCTAGTCGAGGTTGACTAGAGTATTCCTTTTTAAAAATTAGTCTTACAAAGCTGAAAAAAGGGTAAACTACCACTTGAAAGACACCCTTTCAAATCCTTTTAACGAGTGTGAAAGGAGACAAGTTTTCTCAATAATCTTTTCATGTTTAAAGAGTCTGAAAAGAGCTTGAAGGAGAATCCAAAGAGTTCCTTTTTCATATATATTTTATGAGTTTGAAAAAGTGATAAAAGTATATACGGTAACCTATTATCATGTATTTACAAGAACGATAAAGAAAAAATACTAAGCTCAATAACCTATTCTCATGTATTTATAAGCACGAGAAAGAACAAAGACTAAGCTCGGTAACCTATTCTCATGTATTTACAAGCATGAAAAAGAAAAAAAACTAAGCTCAGGTGATACCCATCAATGGGTTTCTTCCCAACATAACGTCCATAGGTTGGTACTTTCCCCCCAACTTGAAAATATATCATCTTTGACCCCATCTTGGAAAGATAGCAACTTAACTCCAACATGATGTCCAGAGGCTAGAGACATGGCCCACAAGCTTCGCTTCATCTGCTAAATATTTTTATGTCCTATTAAAATCTTGGTTACTAATATGTAAATGTTCACCAGAGGAATAAAGAGGATCAAATAACACATGCAAATGAAATGAAGGTTCAGTTACAAGATCTAATGAAAGAATCATCTCAACATTTACACGATCTAGTGAAATACTTGAATCAATGTTTACAATATCTAGTGAAATACTTGACTCAACATTGACGAGATCTAGCAAAGGACTCAACTCAATCGAAGGGGGATATATTTCATTTTTGAATGAGGCCAACACAGAAACAAGAAATATGCTCATAATCCTTTGTTTTATTTTTTAACTAGCTTGACACAAAACATGAACTTTGCTCTAAATCCTTTGTTTCATTTTTTAATGATCTTGGAACCAAAAATAAAACCATGCTCGTAGATGGTTTCATTTTTTAATGAGATTGAAACCATAAAATAAACCCCACTCATCACTCTCTACCATGGCTTCCAAGAGGTCTTCATCAGACGAAAGAATAATATTTTGGAAGGAATGCATGGAAAGGGACTTACTCAGATCAACATGAGGAAGAAAAGCATCCAAGGTCCCTAACGAGGGAGTTACCATGTCAAGTGTCGGACCTAAATCCAAATAATATGAGAATACATTGAGAGGATCCTTCTCATTGGCAATTGAAAACATGGGACATGTCTCCACATAATTAATCTGTGGCGGGGTGGATACTACTTGCATATAAGGAATGTTTAGGGAAGCCAAATGGTTGGTGGTCATATAAGGTAAAATGAATGAAATTTGGTAAATCGCAATGTTTCCATTATGAGGGAAATACATCAATAAAAAGAGTGTGGACACAACAAATTTCATAACATAAACATAGTCTCTCCGGAGGAGAAAATTGAATTCCAAAGGGCCTTGGACTACCATCACATCAATATAGACAATTTTCCCTCCTAAGGTGAATTGAGGAAGGATCCCTAAAGTTTCATTGGTTCTTCTATTAAAATCCAACAGATTATGAGTACTAGACACAAGCTAAGGGGAACCTAGAGCTTTCCAAGAATTTGAAGATAAAATGTTAACATAAGCACCTTCGTTTATAATAGAGTGACATATGTTTATATTACAAACTTGTGCAATGATTTGGAAAAAAAAGTAGGAAAGAAGGTGAGGTGTTGTTAGTATGTTCCAATCAAAGGAAATGACCTTAGTACTTGGAGGGTGTTCCATGGAAATGGGTGAAATTCCCTATTATCTGAAGTTATCTGTAGTGACAAGAAGAACCTAAGAAATGTCTACTTCACTCTTCAAGGGAAGAGTGGGATTGACCAATGATGGAACCGAATCAACCACTTGATCAACCATATCGAATGATGATGGAACTGGATCGACCAGTTTATAAACCAATGGTTGGTCAGTAGGAACCTTACAATAACTAGTGGGAAGTTGGTTCTAGGAAACAATAATATCTTCCAACAAATGTGAAGCCTCATCCATACGAGGGAAAATGTAAGTTTGATGACTTCATTCACATAAACTACAAGGAAAATTGAATCTACCATTCTTATTTCCAATTTGATGATTATTGGTTGATGAGTTGTCACCAACACGACCTATAGCAGATGGCAACATGGGTTGTTTGGAACATGTGGACCAGACTTCTAAAACCTTGGGAAGATCAGGGAATACAAATCCTGCAAGGGAATTTTGGATTGTGAGTTTTCTTGGTAGGATTTTCAATACCATCAACAAACCCACCATTATTATCAGTGGTTGGATTCCCCCCTTGCTCATTTTTCTTCTTCTTGTTATTCCTTTTCTTCTTCTTCTTATACTCTTGGTTACTAGAATTAATACTTTTACTAAGTGAGGAAGAATAAAGGGAATAAGAACCTACAAGAGAAGAAGGAAAATGATCATCATGAGGATAATGTTATTGGGGTGGAGGGATTGCATATGAAGCATTAGGAGCATTTAGGATCACCATAGTGGAAAAAAACGATATCGATAACCCGATAGTGAATCCAGGAAGACTCAATGTGGAAATATAAGGAGTAACAATGTTTCTAAAAGAAGGAAAAACAAAAGTTTCCCTGGGAAAATCAGTCCCTTCATTGGGAGTTCTAGGAGCTGATTCCATAGAAATAAACTCAACCTAGGGTCTGTTAAATCAAAGAGTACACACTATGTTGGCCCTTGACCAAGTTTTGGGAGATCCTTGATCAAGTTTGACCTAGTTTGGGACTTCGACAGCCTGTCAAAGATGGAGCACAAGATGAAGCAGAGATCGTGGGATCTTGGCCCCTTTTTGGGAATTGGGATTATGTAACAGGTATGGAATGTTAGCCCATGGGTTTACCCATGTTTAGGCCTATTTTGTAATGTATAAATAGATATCTAGGCGATGTAGGAAGAGGTCAGTGTGCTAAGTGCTAAATGAATGGCTAAGTGATAGAGTTGGATCTGTGTGATCAAGAGTTGTAAGTGATTTTTGCATGCTATGTGGGACTTGCAGAGCTAAGTGTAAGTCATTGTAAGAGGTTGTAGAAGGCTTTGTGATTAAAACTAGCTCGGGGAAGAAGGACCTGGCGAGGTGCACGCAAATCTCCTATCCTATGTGGAGTGGGTTCTGAGGCTTTGTGCATGTAAGGATATTGACATAGATAATAAAGAGCAAGAGTTTGTGGATGTAGCCCTAGGGTGGGGGTGAACCACGTATATTTTGTATTGCTCTTCTTTGTGCAATGTCTTGATGTGCTTATGTATTTATTTTCTAAGTGCTTTCATATAGATAGATAGATCTTCTTATTCTTTGTGCTAATGATGTATATTGATGTAGATTTGACCTATTTAAATATGCTTAGTTCTTGAATCTGTTAGATCTAATCTATCTCATTATGCTAAGTGCTTAGATACATTAGATCTAAGTGAATGATGTGATGCTCTGTTTTATCTGCGCAGTAGATAGTGGTTAAATATTGATGAACTATCATTGCTAAGTGCTCTGTTAAGTATTAAGATCACATATATGTGTCCCAGCTAAGGTTGCAGATACCTGAGTCCTGCAACCACCCCTGCCTCTACCTCGAGTGAGACTTCATTTGCTTCGCAGGTGTTTTTGAAAGGGCTAGTAGTTAGGGTTTTGTTGGTGCGTTGTTGTCGTTGGATTACTGAGAGGGGGGGTGAATCAATAATAACGTAATTATAATCATTTTTCTTCAAATGTTATATCAATGTAGAATTATTATCCAATAGTGAGAAGTAATAAATAAACAATCACACACATGCACAGTACACTAGTGTTTTACGTGGAAACCCAAATCGGGAGAAAACCACAGAATGCCTTTTCTTATATGTCTTGAAGAATTACATTCATTGGAAGCACCAACTTCCTTCGTTTTCCAGTTGCAACTGGAAGGAGGCTCCAACCTCCTAGTTTCTTAGGATACAACCTGAGGGAAGCTCCAACTCCCCAAATCTCTAGATACAACCAGAAGGAGGCTACAACCCCCAATGTTCTCCAGCTACAACCGGAAGATGGCTACAACCACCTGTCCTTGCCCCGTCATGCCACCCTGAAGTAGAAGTATAATGATGGAACCACTGTCACACTATCATTGTGAGATATACCGCTGTAAACCTGTACCAATAAATCTGAACCATGCATCAACCTGTACCATAAACAAGTGCATCAACCATGCACCAACCTGTAATCAACCTG
>JZKD02S0318725.1:201734-216394 GCA_000966675.3 Picea glauca | reverse complement strand
TCTCTCTCTTGTCAATTTTCTCTCTAAGAAGATTGAAACCTTGTTATGCACTCATACCATATTGATATTTTCCCACTCTACTCAACACCCGAAATTTAGCTCAAATAAAATCACTTTATATACTAAAAGCACAGTTGAGTAATAAACTAAATATGCATAAAAATAATAAACAAGTAAAACAAATCAAGCACATAAGAACACCAATAATTTTGGGAAAACAACCCCTGGAAAAACCCCGAAGGGAAAACCAGTCCAATGATTATTTTATTAAGGTCAATTTAAGGCTCCTGTAACAAGGGTAATATCCCACTAAGAGAATTATACACTGCAGGCAAACCTAGAAACACACGTGTTGTTGTACGACCTGTAATGACACGTTTCCCAACACATCTGTGACTTTCTCTTCTCTGGCCCATGAATGTTCGTGACCTGTCCTTCTCTGACCCATGGATATTCATGCCTATCGCCTCTGATACTCGGTAATGTGTAAGGAAATCCCATATGGAAACCTCTGTACGACTCTTCTCTTCCCTCTAGTCTCTATCCTTTGAAACCCACCTATGACTACTTATGATTTTTCTCATCCTTGACATGTATGACCTTTAGATGAAAGTCCTTCTCCACCTATCAATATCTTGAATCAAAATCCTTTATGATCCAACCCTCTCATAATTACTTGAATGGAATCTCTTCACCCAACCAGTGAGATCTCCTTACTCTTGTGTAAGCAAAAGTTCTTCTTTACTCCTACACTCCTTAATAGAAAAAGTCCTTATTTTCTATCCTCAACCTTGGTCTCTCACCAAGTCTCTCACAAGTGCATCTCACACAAGTCCCTACCTTGGCCTCTCCCCAAGTCTCTTGACCTCGACCTCTTGTCAATAGTCTCGACCGTTTCGACTCTCTCAACACAAGTCTCTGACTTTGATCTCTCATCAAAAGTGACTTCTTCTATACCCTAGCCTTGATTTTATAATCATGAGTTACAATCTATTTTTAATATTCAAATTGATCTACAGTTGAGATTACTTCTCACACTCACTTAATATTTATATTACATGGTGCATGCAAAGCATGTCCTTAAATAACTCAATTCACTAATAAATACAATTTCACTTTAATTAATTCCTTCTAACTAAAGAAAACTCAAGACCATAATATTTTAAAATACTTCCACATGCAAAACGCATGCCTATGTGAAGTACCTTTCTAATTCTACCAAAACATCAACACTCTCTCTTAGCAAGGAATATACTTCTCCCACCTTTATTTTTCTCTATCTTCACTACCAGATCCTCTGTCATGTCTGCTCTCCAATACACCTGAATGGTTTCTCCCTCTGACATAAAAGCTATCCCTGCCATGATGGTCTGACCTATCTCTGAATACTCATTGTCTTTGAACATGCTCCTAGAAGTATCCTACTCTTGAGCATCCTACATGGCCATCTCATACCATGACTCCTTCTTGATTGACTTGGAAGGATTCTCCTTCCAACATGAACCTAAAGGATGAATCCCTCTAAGTTTCTCAACCTTCAAAGCTACTTTATCCCTATTCTCTATCACTATGCTAATGGAAATTGCTCTCATAGGCTGGCCCTTTAGCCTATACAAGTTTCTCTCTATGACTCCAAAGACAAATTCTTTTTCTGAGCTAGATCATGTGGGCATGATAAGCATATTTCCATTCTTGAACACTACGTCAAATACCATCTTCTCAATAATTGAGACTAAGATAACCATCCTCTTGAGTTCTGGCACCCATAGCAGATCTTACACTCTCAATATGCCTCCTGGATCCATTCAGAATGACACTGTTCCAAATCCCTTCACTGTATGCTTGGTCCCCATACCAAATTCCACATGCATCTATGAGTCTGACTCTGTGAATATATCAAACACCTATCGTACTCCTATCATATGACATGTGGCTCCACTATCTATCAACCATGCATCAGCTAATATGATTCCCATGAAAGTCTGGGAAACAAGTAAGAATTCTATTTGTTCAAACTTATTGCAAAACTCATCTAATTGAGACTTTTCCAACACAACTACCTCTAATTGCATTTAGTTTCCTCCATTCTTTATATGTGAGCATTTCCTTGCATAATGTCCAAACTTATGACATGCAAAGAACTTGAATTTGTGCATGTCCTTCTTCTTATTTCCATATTGAGAGGTTGACTCTCCACTAGCAATCTTCTTGAACTATAACAATATTAACAACTTAACGAGAACTATGACTTCAAAATGAGAAGTTTATCCCTTAAAACCCATATTTTTTCATAAAAACCCACAAAATTAACCCTCAAAGCAAAAGGTGTTGCTACCTGTAACACTCTTTTTTTTTAGGTCAAAATTACAACTTTTTTTCAAGCATGGCCTAAAACATGTGTATAGTTGCTTAGAAAAACCCTGAAATCAACACCTAAATCAAAGAATGGTGTTACTGACATAAAAATGTTTTTTTTCTATACATTAAAATTATACCTCATTTGAAACCTTATCCTAGTGTGACAAGTACCATTGCAACCAAAACCTAAAAAATAACACATTTTTGAAAGTGGTGTAAAAACTTATCATTGCTATAAACCAAATCGTAAAATCAACCCTTAAATATTTACTTTTTTGAGGTTATTTTATCACTCCAACCACAGGATAATATATAATGGCATGAAAATATCACCATTTCAGATGTCAACATTCAACATAACTTTGAAATATTTTTTTATTTTAAACAAACAAGTCTATACAAATTACATTTAATGAAACATAAATTATTTCGTTACATTGTCCATATTCAAAATAGAATATCTAAGAAATTTTGTTATATATTATCCATAATAAAAACAAGTAATTCATAAAACATATAAATGATTCATAACTTCATGTAAGATCATATGTAACTGAGAACACTCATTTTTGGTTACCATACAAATATCATATTGATTAGAAATACATAAAATGTTTCATACACTTAATCAAATTCATCCAGGGATTCTGACACACCATCAGAATCTACATTGTCTTCATATGAATGATTGTATGATGATGTATATGATCCATATTCTTCTCTATTATCAATGAGTGCACCATCCGAGTCTGCATGTATTTCAAATGTCAAAATCCTCTTTGATCTACGACTAGGTTCAACAGAATCCCATCTTTCACTTATTTCTTGTGGCAACAACCTCTTGATGGTCTCTATGGTCCTGGAGAAAATATTTCCTCTCTTTTTCAAATTGAAGTCATAGACAAGTATGTCAACATCCTCTAATTTTAAGAGGTCGGTGCACGGCGAGTTGTGTTTTGACCCTTTCTTTTTCTCTTTGTTCTTTTTTTTGCTTCTCAACAGCCATCACTTGCTTGTACACACCATTGAATGAGTGTGTACTTGTTGCATACCAATGCACTTCAACTTCTATAACATCTTCATTTTCTTTATCGATCCTTATAACCTTTGCAATCCAGAATGGATAACCGTGTGGATCTTAAGTCGCTAAGACTGTAATCATGAAACCCTCTTTAATATCTTGTGTTTAAACCATGTAAAGATATTTCATGGATTCACGTTGTGCACATGATCTTCTAGAACCAATATACATTTCTCTTTCCTCTACCTGTGAAAACTGAATAACATCTTGAGATTCCTGTTGTTAAAAAATGTTTAATATTTCTTCAGATTCATTTGACATATTTTTTGGTCAAATAAATGGATTCTTCAAAAATGTATCTTCATTTTTTGAGTTTGAAATTATGTCAATTTGATCATTGAAAAAAGACTCCCACAAAACAGAATCAACCACATCAAAATAATCATATGTATCTTTAATGGAATTTTTTATTTCCTCCAAGCATTAAGAATAATCTACATCTCTATTACGCCTTCATGCATCATGGATTTCAACAACTAATTGTAATAAAATTAACTTTGATGTAAATATTGGACGATATGGAATGAACTCAAAAATGAGAAACCTAATGAAGGCCCCCATTCTACAATAGTTGAATACTTCTTTCCCCATACAAGTGTTTTCCCATCAAATTGTTTCAAGAAAAATTGATGTTGGAAGCTAATTTCATTAAGTTGCTCAATACATTTATCTTCACCATGTGATCCCTCAATAAGTCTTTGCAATTCAACAGTTTCTTCTAATATGTGAAAAATAGGATCTGGAATGTATGATTTCTTAATACATTCAATTAATAATGGTAGGCTTCCAACATTTTCCCTCTTCAATGTTACTGAAAAATGATTGAACATTTGATCAATATGATCATGCGTGAGTCCAACAAGAAGGAAAATAACTTTAACCTTTTGAAAGATTCCAAGTTCAACAAGCATGCTAAGATATCCAAACACAATTTGATTTTTGTTTTCATGACTAGTGTTGTCCAACTGCAGATATAGAACTTGAGAAAGATTACCAGACCAATGATTGATCACATGATGAATTATGGTGATGGTCAGATTTGCACCATTATGAATATTTGGAGCTATGAAATAAACCCTTGCACACATTGTTCCATTAAAAACCATACAACAAACCAAGTGAAACTGAATGAAATTATCTTCCTGTATATTTTTTGGTGTACAAACAAACTGTGGTAGAAGTGTTTTTTTTTCTAGTCCATGCCATCAATTATCATACCCATATATTTATCTGGAGCATAATAACACTTCTTTATATGTTTGTACAACTTTTTCCTTTCAATTAATTGCTTATTCATATGTTCTTGAAGTGCTTTGACTATAGAATATGCACATTACACAAAATGAAAATATTGATAATATGTTTTCATAGTTGATAACTATCAAATTAAAAAAAAAAAAAAAATGTAAATATATACCTCTTTCTACCCCTTCAGATTTATTTCTTCTTGCTTTAAGAGAATCACATATACTGTGAATCCCCATCCTTGACTTCTTAGGAATACAAACATTGTTGAATTGTCTCTTCCATAATCTTGTAAAATACGCATATGAAATAAAATTATGATTTCCTTCAACACTTTCAACATCTTCTTTGTATAACTTGTAGATTTCATTCCTTGAGAAATTATCTAGAATATGTATTGTCTATGTATCTAGAATATACACTCCTTGTTTGGAAAATAAGTATATCATATATGAAAATGCAATGTTTTTTAATGGGCCAATCTCTTGTCCATTATGTACCTTTTAATAAAATGTAGGATCTTTTTCCAATCTTGTTTGGATCCTTGATAGACGAAGATTACCAATTGAGTGGAATTTTTTGAAATCCTTTATGCAAAGTAAAATATTACTAATGCGATAATCATATCCTATCTTCATAGATATCATGCACCCCACTAAATATGAATTTCAGATGCTCTTATTCATTGACAAATAATTCTTCCTTTTCTGCAAGGCATACATGTAGTCTATACTTTTCAAACAATTATTTTGAAAAAAATCACTAGAAATCAAATCACCGATGAAAAATGATTTAGTGAGAAATTGTTTCTTGGACCTTTTATAACTAGAATGATTTGCAATGATATAAAAAGGTCTTGTCCTCATCCTGGACACAACATTTATTTGCAATCTCTCCACTATTTCAACATCATCACCAGGAGGAATATAATTCTCAACATAATCATACATAGCATTATGAAGAGACCAAACAAGAGATTGTTGATCACCTTGATTTTTTGCACCTTAATGATTTAAATAATTATCTCCATTCCTAGGTCCATCATCATCTTCATTGATAATCTCGTTGAGAAGATAAATATCAAGATCATCATCAAAAACAAAATCACCTACAATAAAGTGTCCAACGTCGACATAATCATCTTCACTACTTTTGAAGTCCCCACTTGAGGGAAATTATACATCATCCTCATTACTACCCTAAAAATGCTGACCTGGAGGACAATCTTCAACATTGTCATTAGTACTTGTGTTATAGCAATATTTTCCTCACCCTATGCAAATTTGCTCGGAAGGCCTTTTTCCATTTCCCTATGCAGGCTTGAAGTCCCCTTTTGAAAATCCCAGAGCTAAAACCAATATTTTTCCACATATACACAACCTAACTATTATACATCATGCATATACACAGGTTGCACCATTACAACCTGTGTACAACAGGTTTTGTGCCCAAAATTAAAAATAATGTCGGGTTTCCATGTCACGTCACGCGATCCATGATCCTTGACCTTCCATATACTGGAAATGTTCTGAATCAGCCCTTCAGTTCCACTTGAAGGTTATAAATGGGCCATATCCAAGCTGTGGAAAAGATGAGAAGAATTCAACTTTAAGAGAAAAGTTACTCTTGAGAAATTATTCACTTCATATTGAGTCTGCATCCTTTTTTCCTTTTAAATCTGAACACATCGTTCATCCCCCAAGCTCTTCCCTACTTGATTGAGAACCTCATTGTCTCTCTTATATGAGATTTACTTTGGTGGAAGATTGAAGTGGCGGAGGCCCAGCTAGAAGGTACTTAGTTTCTCGGTTCGGAACCGTGTCGACACAAAAGTTTGTAATTCATTCACTTATGTTGATTACACTTTAATAGAAATACTCTTTTCTTTTCCAATTAATATCTTGAAAATATTTGAATTGTTATTCCATGGACATAATGTTTATGAATGTTGATGGATTATGCTATCGAATGTGATAACTTTATGTATTATCACCATATGATTGTGTTTCTTGGTTGTTGAGGACAAGTTGCATGTGTATTTCCTAAAGTCAAGTGCTCAATGGTGGACTTCATCGAACGTCTAGACGAGGTAGGCTCTTCATATTTTATTTTTATCATATTTTCTTATATAGCATACCTAGGATTAGAGTTGATTTCTGCAGTCATTTCCGTATGTTGTGGTTTACCCCTTTCCATAGAGATATTTTCCTCGTAACAGAATTGATGACCGTACTGGGGGAAGAATCTTATTTTCGAGGTTTGGATTGTTTTTATCCTTTGATTTCTCTCATTTATATTGAGTTTCTTGTCGTCTGATTACTTGATAGCCTCTATTCATTTTGAGTCCGAGTTTCTTAGCCTTATCCTTAGCCTGGTAGTGTTTTAACACATATACGCAGGTTTTTACCTGACATACACGTACATACGCGTGTTGTCCTTCTGCAAGAGGCGTATATACCTGATTTTCTCTTGAATAGTCGTGTACATCATCCTTTTTTGCTTGGTTGTTGAGTTTGATGTTTTTTGGGTAAGTTTTGATGGTTGTTGAGTCTTCATGGGTCTCTATTATGATTGTTAAGTGCCTATGGGATGATAGGATACCTTTCTCTGGTTGAATTTTTGGGCAGTTCCTTTCTTATCATACTTTTCATTGATTGTCCTTGCATATTGGGATTGGTGTTTGCTTCTTGATATCCTACTTGGTTTTTCTATGTTTACATATAGTAGAATATTTATATCAAGTTATTGTTCAATCCTTTCATTTTCATTCTTTTATATTGAAAATACAAAAATATTAATCATTTTTCATTGTTGGCATTTGATATTTTGGGTCCTTATCATTGATCTTAGTACATGTATAGAAAGATTACATATTATTTGGAATTGCAGAACTAAATTGAAAATTGCATTTTGAAAAGCTTATCATTAATTGGGAATTGAAGTTGGGACTTTGCATTTTATTCATATTCATTTATTTTACTTGCTAAGTAATAACATCATTAGTTTCACAACCGCACCTTTTTTGAGTAAGAAAGGCCACTAAAAGAAATGTTGATAATTTAAAATTGATTAGAAGCGATTTTATTTTCTAGGGTGAAAATACTAGCTTAGGATTTAGAGCCTTGGAATAGGAGTTTGTGAGTAAACTTATCCAAGGCTATTAAATCAACATATGTGTCTGACTAAGGGAGTGGTGAAATCCATTGTATAATTGGTGATGTCAGGAGGCTCCTCTTACATCAGAGTTAAGCATGAGGTTGCGTGAGGTTGGTTGAGGGGATATCCCCCCAATACCTTCTTACCGTCAGATATATTTATGGGGATCTTGCTAGTAAATTTACCTCTGTGAGAGGCCATGCTTTTGAGGTTTTGGGATTTGTTACCCTAACCATATGGTAGACCCGAGTTAGGATTGTTCACTTGCACATCAATTATACTATGGTTTCTTAGTTTCTTGAAATAGGTACAACATATGTTACTTGCAGGGTTATTCTACAAGTACCCTAGGTCAGATAAGGGTCAGACACCACACAACCTTTATACAGGATTACCTCTCTGGAGGGATCTAACCAACTGGTTGTTAAGCCCATGAGGGACCTTATAACTTATTTTGATACCTTTGATCTTTTGTAGGGAGTCTCAGGCCCCTCTTGGGCGAGGCATACCTAATTTAGGGAGGGAGGCCCCTTTCAACCACTTTATCCTGTTTGTGTGTATATTGGACTTTTATTTATTTTATTTTGGTGTGCTCTTTGATTATTAGATGACCTTAGGATTTTGTATTGTGCCATGAGTTTTCATTATCATGGATAGTGGAGTCCCTTGGCTCCCTCATTTAGCACTACCTACTCTATGACATTTTATCATTTCATGGGGACAAATCCGTCTATATTTCATAATGGTATGAAGAATTATGATGCTCAGTCAATGCCTTGGGTCTCTAATCATTTTCCTCTTGATATTCCAAACATGCCTTCACCCTTTCCGTCCTCTCCCTTTCCTTCTTATATGAATCCTTATTTTGTATCCAGGGGCATGATGGCTCTGTTGTCTACATCTTCATTTGATAGGAGTCATATCCCTAAAAAAACTCTCATTGTGGGAGGTTGGAATCTCCCTTCTTACAGATCCAATCCTGGCTTCATCCTTCCAGGAGAAAGTGCTCAAATGGGTAGTTATTATACTTATTACACCCCATCTGTGTATCCTTTGTCCGCTATGCCAGTTTCTATGAACACTCTTCCCATGGTGAGCCTCCATCTGTCCTCTAGTATTTCATATAGAGGGAATCATTTTTATGGTACAAGCTACCCCCTTCCAAGAATCCCTTCATATGGGGGTAATATATATCCTCACCTGAATAACCTGTGTCACGCCTTTTTCTCTTCACAGACATCTTCTTCGGTGATGATGCATGTATAAACCTCTATGGATCAATTGGGAGGAGGATACTACCCTATCGGGAAGGGACAGGGTGTAGACTAGAATCCTTCCTAGTCTGCAATTTCTCAAAACCAGTCTTTCCCAGGACCTTGGTCTCAAATGTCACAACTAACCTCTTCCACCAGTCCATTCACTACAAGTCATACTGGAATTACATCACCAAGATCTGCTTGTCATGTTGGATATTGATTGACAACCTCTGCAAGCCATGTTGAAGACTAGCAACCAGCCTCTACGAGTCACGTTGAGAGAATGTCACTAGCCATTGTGAGTGACGTTGGGGGAATTCATACGATTGAGAAGCCACGACATATATGACATAATCCCATGTTCCTTTGTAGGATTTGCAAAGGAGGTCATTTAACTCGCTCGTGTCCTACCACTATCGTAGTAGAAGAAGTGAATTCCTTGTCTAATAACCCTTCAGGTTCGGAGTCATCGTTGGTTTCCCAACATTTTGTTTCTCCTTTGATTGACACAATAGTCATACTGATGCAATCTTCACCCAACACCATTCCTATTTTGAGTAGTGAGGCTTCTTTTGACGATCTCATTAACATTTCTAGCCATGTACCTTCTGAACAAGAGAGATTTTGACTCTCCCCGAGTACTCTCCCTCTAAGTATTAGGGAACTTCCTTTGACTGGGATGGTCTTGTAGGGTATCAAATCCCTTCTCCTATGCCCTTTCAAATAAGAGGCGTTCTCTGATATATCATTGAGAAGGTAACCTCTGTGAGTATTTTATCCCTTTCTACTTGGAAAGATATGGGTTTTCCCAATCTTGTTTCAACTATTCGTAAGTTGTTGACCTTTCACAGAAGTCCTGCACAGGAGCCCTGACCTCCCCCATGATAGGTCGCCTAGAGGAATCCCAAAGAGTTTGGTTTAAGCTCTTTTTCGACACTCAAAAAGAGAAAATATTACTGAGTGAACTTGTCTCTTTAACACTCATAAATCGGATTTGAAATGACATTTGTTTGGTGTAAGTTTACCCCTTTTTCAAACCAAGTAGACTAAGATTACAAAAAATGGCATTTTTGGCGTTAAGTTGTAATTGCATCTCATTCTCTTGCTTGCAATATTGATCCTATTTTTGGTTCTCGCTTTTGCATTATAAGCCTTTCACCTCAACAATTTGCATCATCAGCCAAGCAGAGGATTGTTTATATCCTTTACAACTTGACACCCTATACCAAAGAGGAAACATTCCCTCGAGTGTCCATATCCCACTTGCACCTCCTTGAATTGAGCATAGGTATGTTCCACTGCTGGAACTAGTTGCTTACTTGTGACACTCATTTCCTCCTCTATATCATAGCATTCATTTGACTATGAAAAAACAAAAAAGACAGGTGAGAAAGAAATATTATCTTATATTGGCAGCAATTGTGTCGCCTTTGAACAGAGAAAAAAACTTTTTAGTCCACATGTCATCAAAATTTTGGGTTTAGAATGACCTTAGGAAGCTAAGCTCGTTACAGAGAGTTTACTCCCTAGACTAGTTACTCTTTCAGTCCCTATGGAGAGTTTTATTGATGCCTCTCGCATCTCAAAGTTTCATCATTGAGTCTATGTTGCCAGAGTCTTCCATATATCTAATGCTCTTGTTCAAAGGATGCCTATCAACCTGTGTCGGCCATTCCTTAGAACTCTTGACTTTGCATGTCGAACATACCCTTAGTGTGTCTCAGAATTACATGAAGTTGTAGTCCTATTGTGCACCCTGGTCCTACTTTCATCATTGGTAGGTAAACTTGAACCCAACAGTCGACATTGCATCATTGATCGCTGATTGGGGGGTTTCCCTTATGTTCAATGAAAAGAAATATATTCACACATTGGGATTCATGCAGTGTCTTGGATTCCATTAGCCTTATTGGTGGTTTCCTCACCTTTGTCAACAATTCTCCTTATTGGATGCTATTAATAGGGTATTTTTTGTGTATCACTTGCATCTAGCACACATGAAAGATGCACATGGTTTTTGGTTCATGAACATGTTCTTCGACCGATTTCCTCCAAATCATCAAGCTCCTGCTTTGTACCTCATGCTAAATGATGAGATATGCCTCAATGCTCTTCTTTCAGTGGGTCTCCTTCCATCGAACTCAACCCATCTATTTCGGAAATGAGACCTAGAGTCCTATGAGCACCTAGAGGCTTGCAGTCATTAGTGGTAGGTTCTCCCACCATCGAAAACTAAGAATACATCAATGTCCCCTGATCGGTGGATTCTTCAATTGTTTGACCCCAAAACCTCTATTCACACTTGTAATAATGTACTCGGTGCATTGATGCCTACTTTCAATATTGGTAGGTTGTCTCACGTTTTTTAACGGTATACCTTTATGACTGGCAATCAAATGAAGTCTCATTGTGTTCGGCCTCAACTCCTTTATTCACACGATGTAGAATTGCACCTTTGGCGGATCGTGTAGAAGACTTGAAGACATCAATTCATAGTCACAACTTTTCTGAGTTGTTACTATCTTTCATTGAACCAATACCTATGTGACTTCAATGATCATGAGAGATCATATTGTACTCCATTGTATATAGATATATTCAAATTGATTTTGAGACTGGTTTTACTGGGCCTTGTTCATGACTATGAAATCCTTTGGCATATAGCCACCTTTGTGTTTCCTACTCATGGCCATGAACAGTTGTTTGGGATATTTTCACATGGATCTGCAGTGTAATTCATATTGGTATCCATGTGCACAAAGTCAGTACAGATTGTAATATTCTCATGAGAAATTAGTTCTTCCAGCTGGGTCTCCATTACTCCACTTCTGGGTATTATAATGTATTTTGGCCATCACAGATACTCCTCTTACCTCGCACATTAGGGGGCATCTGTTATATCAAGATTTTCCTCACCCTATGAAAATTTTCTCAGAAGGCCTTTTTCCATTTCCCTATGCAGACTTGAAGTCCCTTTTTGCAAATCCTATAGCTAAAAACAATATTTTTCCACATATACGTGCCCTAACTTTTATACAACATACGTATATGCAGGTTGCACCATTACAACCCTCATACATCATTTTTTGTGCCCAAAATTAAAAACTGTGTTTGGTTTCCATGTCACATCACAAGATCCATGATCCTTGACCTTCCATATATTGGAAACATTTTGAATCGGCCTTTCAGTTCCACTTGAAGGCTATAAATGGGCCATATCCAAGCTGTGGAAAAGATGAGAAGAATTCAACTTTGAGAGAAAAGTTACTCTGGAGAAATTATTCACTTCATATTAAGTTTGCATCCCTTTGTCCTTTTAAGTCTGAATACATTGTTCATCCCCCAAGCTCTTCCCTACTTGATTGAGAACCTCATTGTCTCTCTTATATGAGATTTCCTTTGGTGGAGGATTGAAGTGGTGGAGGCCCAGCTGGAAGGGACTTAGTTTCTTGGTTCCAAACCGTACTGACATAGAAGTTTGTCATTCATTCACTTCTGTTGATTACACTTTAATAGAAATACTCTTCTCTCATCCAATTAATATCTTGAAAATATTTGAATTTTTATTATGGGAATATTTGTTATGAATGTTGATGGATTGTTCTATTGAATGTGCTAACTTTATATATTATCACCATATGCTTTTGTTTCTTGGTATTCGAGGACAAGTTGCAGGTGTATTTCTTTGAGTCAAGTGCTCAATGATGCACTTCATAGAACGTCTAGAAGAGGTGGGATCTTCATCTTGTCTTGTTAGCATATTTGTTTATATAGCATACTTGGGATTATAGTTGATTTCTACAATCATTTTCGTCTGTCTTGTTTTACCCATTTCCATAGAGATATTTTCCTTGTAACACCTTGGAAATCATTACTTGGAGGAAACTCTTCATCATTTTCATTGAAACCTTTAATTTCTCCTTCTGAAACAATAACTTCACCATCCATGTTAGTACCTTCAAAATCCTCACTTGCAGGAAAATTTTCATCATCCTCATTAGTCCCTTGAAAATCATCACATGGAGGAAAATCTTCACCATCCTTAGTAGTCCCTTCAAAATCCTCACTTGGAGGAAAATATTCATCGTGCTCGTTAGTCCCTTCAAAATCCTCACTTGGAGGAATATCTTCTTCCTCCTCATCTGTACCTTCAAAATCATCACTGGGAGGAAAATCTCCATTATCCTTATTCGTGCTTTGCAAATCCTTACTAGGAGGAAAATTTGCATCCTCCTCATTAGTACCTTCAAAATCCTCACTTGGAGGAAAATATTCATCATCCTCTCTAATACCTTTATAATCCTCACTCAGAGGGAAATTTTCATTATCCTCATTAGTACCTGCAAAATCCTCACTTGGAGGAAAGTATTAATCTTTCTCCTTACTCACTTGAAAATCCTTACTTGGACGAAAATCTTCATCATCTTCTTTACTGCCTTGAAACTCCTTACTTTGAGGAAACTCTTCATCATCCCCATCGATACCTTCAAAATCCTCACTTGCAGGTAAATATTCATCATCATTAGTAGTACCTTGGAAATCCTAACTTGGAGGAAAATCTTCATCATCCTTTTCACCATATTCCTACCCTTCATCATTGGTGCCTTCAAAGTCTTCAGAATTATGAATTTCCTGATCAACATGCTCAATATCATTACTTGCACTTGGATCAAACTTCTCACTAGGTGAAACATATGACTCCTCATTTACATTAGAAGTATTACCACCACATTTGTCAGTCTTAGAAGATGAGGCATGTGAACAAGATGTTGATGCTCCAGAAATAAAATCATCTCTATCTAATGAAGCCATCACTGCTCACTACAAACATAGAATGGTGCAAATGCCCACCCTCCCAATGACATTCTTATAGCTTATGGAATGAACATTTCCCTCCAAAATATTCCCTCTAGTTTTTCCCCAAAACTCTTCCCCCAAATTTTCCCTCTCAAAATATCTCTCCAAATTTTTTCCAAAACTTTTTCCCCCAAATTTTCCCTCCAAATATTCCCAAAAAACATGTCCCTCCAAATTTTCCCAAAAATTTACCCCCTGAATTTTCCCTCCCAATTTTCCCCTAAATTGTTTCCGAAGCTTCCTCTTTAATATTTTACGTTCAATATTAAATAAATCTTACTCTATTAATTCATCATAAATTAATTAATTACATTATGTTTTATCTTTTTTAATTTATCCCACATTGATTAAACATAGAGATGGTTTATACAATATTTGATATATATACACAATCTTCTTCTATTTTATTTATCCCATATGCACTAAACAAACTAACAAGTGGTATAGTACTTGATATATATACACAGTCTTGTTTTGTTTTTTTACATTTGTTTTGGTTTTTTACATTGCATCAACTATTGAACAACATTTGTTGAACATTTTGGAGCAATCAGGTTAGTTTTTTTTTAAATTTATATGTGGGATTGTCCCCCAGTGCCTATGACATCACCCTCCCCTAAATTTTAATATGAATATAAAATTTTAAAAAAAAAATAGTTTTGTTTTAATATAAAGTTTTAATTTTTATTTTTTTTTAATTTTTTTTG
>JZKD02S0318725.1:185818-201720 GCA_000966675.3 Picea glauca | reverse complement strand
CTTTGATTTTTAAAGTTTTATATGTTTATAAAATTTGTTTATTTAAAAAAAAATTGTTTATGTTTTTTATCTAAAAATATTCTTTATTTTTAATTGTTTTTTTTTTCTTTTAATGTTTTTCATGTGTAATTTTGTTTTTTGTTTTTTAATGTGGTTTTTTGTTTTTTTTAAGTGTTTTGGGTTTTGATTTTTTGTATATGATTTTTTCTTTAGTGCGTTTTTATTTTATTTTGTGTCTTAGAAAAAATAAGTTTTTAGATAATTTTAATTTAACTTTAATTTTTTTTCCATGAAAAATATATATTTTATTTTTACTTTAAATAATTTATGTTTTTTTATTTTTTATATAGGACAAATGGCAGGAAAGAAAATCTCTGTGAATATATTTGGAACAATACCTGCAACAATTGCATCCAAAAGCCTAGTTAGGACCTCCATGAATGTTAGGAAACAAAATGCTAGCCCAACAAATGAGGTCACAAGAGCAATGAAGAATGTTAAAGAGTGGAAAACTATCAATGGTGAGAGTAGAATGGAGCATTCTTGGTATCTTAAAGACAAACAATCTGCCATTGGAGAACAACTAATTTTGTATTGTGTTGAATTTGAACATGTCCGAGTAAGTTATCAGCCACTTGGAATGTTATGCGATATATGTTTAGTGCCAGGAACATATATTGTTTATGCACTAGTGAAACAATCAAAGACATATCTCAAGATTATATATTGTTTGAATATGATAAATTATAAAAAGGAAGAAAATTTCATAGAATAGTGTGCAATGATCGTGACAGACATTGAGATGGGCAATGTAATTTTTCTTATTCTTATTTGTCTAGTATGTATTATTATAAGTTTCATGATCATTGTTGAATCTTATTTAACACTAGAAATGACGTATTTTATTTTTACAGGATTTTTCTAGGTGACTTTCAGAGATGTTAGTGGGGATTTATTCTACAGAGAGAAATATCATGGAATTCATCAGTTCCTTTCATATCGATAAGCCACATGAAGGAAGGAAAAATAAGCAAAGAGTAACGGAAGTTGAAGCTATAGGAGAAAACAAAGAAGAACAACAAATAAGAAATAAAAGTCATCATTCTAGAGAGGATAAAAGGGTCACATTTGAAGATATGGAAACTCCAAATGAAGATGTTGCTGAGATTAATGCCAATGAGGTTATCTCTATTTCTCAGAAGAAGACTAAAAAACATAAGCACAAAACAGGTATGGAAAATGATGATTTCATTCCTAGTGATTATGAAGAGATTTTTCAGTTAGATGAAACTCATTTAAATTGTAAAAAGAGAAAAAAAAAAGCTTGTTGATGAAGAAGAATTGATAGTTACCTCGAAATATCATGATGGAAGTCCTAAAGATAGCAGAGAAATAATAACACCAAGTGTTTATATAGAAGATGGTATTATCAAAACAATGCAAAATACCATTCAAGATCGACTAAGGAGGAACAACTTGGTTGATGAGGGCCATACATTTATGTTGAATGTGAAGTAGCTATATAAACCCATAGAAGACCAAGAAAAATACCAAATTAGTAAACCACATCAGTTGCATATCCAAAACTTGAAAGCACTTATTAGGCACAATCCATATGCACATGTGGTTGACTACTTAGTTCTTGTTTACCCAATGGAAGTTCCTACCAAGGATGCATTTGATAGGTCAAAATGTTTTGAGTATAAATATTATGTGATTGGAGTAAATCATTCTACAGAGGTTAGAAGAGAATTGATGCAAGAGTATCCCAATAACCCTCTCTTTGAGACAATCAAATATGTAATTTATGTTGGTTTAACATATGGATAAACAAAGTTATTGGCATGGGATCATAACATAGATAATGAGTACAAGATGTTCATGACTTTCATTCAGAGAGTGAGATTTATCCATAATGATTTTTATGTAATATGTGGTGGGGATAGATCAAACGTTGATGCAAATCTTAGGAAGGAATGTTGTATGGAAATAGCCTTCCCTATTGATGAGGAAAGTGTAAAAGTAAAAAATCGCAAAGGAAGTGATGCATTTAGAGTTGTGGATAGCTATATCCAACTGGGATTTAAAACTGGACAAATATGGGATTTGGTAGATGATATCTTCAACCTATGGGAAAATATTGGTATAAAAAATAAGAAGATTAATAAGTCTAAACCCTTACTAGGTAGCAAAAGTAAGATAGGTCCTGAAATCAAAAACCTTCCTGACAATATGACTATAACGCCTCGGAGAATGCTGCAAGGAGTGAAGGATGAAAAAAATTGTCATAGCTATATTATCACGTGTAAGGTCAGGTGAATTATCAATGAAGCAAATGTGTGATGAATTTAAAAAGTAAGTCTATTGAGTTATTTCTTATTTATGTTATGATTAAAAAAATAATTGTTATGATTAAAAAAAATAATTGTTTCTATATAACATAAGAATGTATTTTATTATATATATTATTATAACATTAACCTTTTTTTTTTTAATTAGTCACAAGGTTTATATGAGAATACAAGAGGAAATGGTTAAGATGTTGAATGAGCAGAGTTGGGAGGATGTTAGACTCAACTATCTAGATGCAAGCTCTTCAACAAAATTGAGTCAATTTTTGTTGCATTAAAAAATGTATGTCGATTTATTACATTCATTTTATTCATTTGTAGGTTAATTTATTTTGATTTATTAGTTTTAGATGTACAATTATATGTTTGTTTGTTTTATTAAAGATTTCAAAGAAGAATATAGTTGGAGTACCTGAAACCTTCAAAAGTTATATTCAAAAAACTAAGTTTGAAAGAGAAACAAGGCGACATCTTCAAAATGTTGAGCTTGATGACACCCTTTATTAGTACATTGGGAATGTGTTTGACACTATTCAATATAAAGTGATATTAGGGGATTATAAAAAAATTGCAAATATTGTTCCTAAAAAGGAATACTTCCTAGTTATTGTAGATATCCTTCATGGTTATAATATCCAAAACATTGAATATGACATTGAGCCTTATACTTACCAAGATTTCAGTAAAGTGGTTATAAGATTTTTGGAAGTCACAACATCACCATTTTGGAGATTTTTGGTTTTTCATTCAGACACACACCAAGAATCACTACAATTAAGTTTCAAGGGAAAAGAAAAGACAACGATGAAACTTTATTGGTAAGATATTGAAATTGTAGATTTAGCGATTAAGATTATAAATCTATTTTATTAATTCACAAGTTAATTGAATTTGTACTTATCTATGTTACAGGAAAAAACATAATATTCATAGCTCTAATAGTGAACCATTTACATGTGATATTGAAAGTATACATCTTGCAAGATGGACAAAATATGATACTTATGATTCTATTCTTCACAATGTAAAGGATGGAAAGAAGCATAGTAGTTTATTGGTTTACAATGTTGTGGCTAGAAAACTAACATATGAGGAAAAGGATTTCAAAGGAGAGGTCGTTAACATTTATCAAAATCCACAAGCACTAATTAATTATCTTATAGATACATTTTAAAATGGAGATTGGGTTTTGGATTTGTTCTCAAGTTCAGGTAAGATTTATGACATACCATTTATGAAATCATACTTCATTCTTTATTATTTTTAATTTATGTTGTTTTACATTATTTACTTTAATTATTTATTTTGTATTTTGTGATTTGGTACAACATTAGCATGCTTCTTACAAAAATGAAGGAATTTCATAGCCATTGAAAGTGACGCAGTGCAATGCGGTTTTATTCAATAAAAAATTAATGATATTCGAGCTCTTCCAAATGAAATGCAAGAAATTGGCTTGAGGAAATGAGATTTTAATGACTCAAAGGTGGAAAAATTATCACAGGAACCTCAAGTACCATTAAAGGGTTTTCTTAGAAAATATCATTTTGGAGAACTTGTGGATATCAATAACTCAATGGAAGAGAAACATGAGCCAAATGAGCCAAATGAGCCAAATGAACCAATGGAAGCACAAAATGATGTCCAAAAAAATGATGATGTGTCTATTGAGAATGATGAATTTGGGATATATGACATTGTTGATTAGTTTTAGGATGCCCTTGAAGATAATGTTGAATTTTGCAAAATTTTAATGAGTTATAATTGTAATGTTTTGACTTTCAGATCTTAAAATAATCTAATAAATATGTATCTATTGTTTGTTGTTTTATGATGAATATGTTTTATTATTTTCCTTTTACTTTTACTTTTATGTGATTTAATATGCTAGAGAAAATGACATTAAATATTGTCAAGTTTTTTGGGCCTAATAGTTAAGAACATCTGTTTCCTCTTAAGAGGTCACAGATTCAAATCCAGAGGGGGGTAGGGTATGTATACCTTCGTAGACTTTACCAGTCAAATCGTTGAGCGGAGGGGGGTCCCTTGTCCCACAAACAAGGGGATCTCATACACCAATTTGGTGTGTTGTCTTGGTCGTGACCTTAAAAATAGATTATTATTATTATTATTATTATTATTATAAATCTATAAAAATATAAAAAAAATGTTAATTTTTATTAATTTTTTCCATTTTTTTGTTCAATTTTGTCCATAAAAACGCTTTATTTGACATGTTATTTATAGTGGAAAGCTTCCAAAATGTATAGTTTTTTGGTTATATATTTCTTTGAGATCTATATGTTTTTGCTAAATATTTTAAAATAATGTTATTTAGCTACAATTATTTGCTATGTATCGAAGAAAAAATAAAAAAGTGTGTTAAAAATATAGTTTTACACTATATTTAAAAACTATGGCACCATGAATTAAATAATGAGACACAATTGTATGAGAAATCTTAATTTCAAAAGTGTAAATCATACACAACATTTTTAGAATCATTAAAAATCATAAAAAAGAACATTGGCAAAAAAAAAATGATTTTGAAAAAAATGAAAATAGTTGAAAAACAAGCATTTAAAAAACAAAACAAAAGAATTGATTTAGGAAAATTTAAAAATAGTTCAAAAAACAAGCATTTTAGAAACAAAATGTGAATCCGTTATAGATAAGAAGATTTAAAATCTCAAAAAACTACCTCAAAATCAAAAGGGTGACCCTTTAAAAAATGAGAACTCTGAAAAGTTCTCGTTAAGTTGGTAATATTGTTCTTTCCCTTCCTTTCCTAATTGGCAAGAGAAAATTTCATATCATGGCTCCTCTTCAAACCATCCCTGGATTCCAACTGAGTCTCCTCCTGAATACAATCAGTCCATAGTCTATCAAACTATGGCACTGTCTCTTGTGCACATATCCCTTGCACAAAAGGTTCCCAAGACTTTGGAATAACTTTTAGTGCTACATTCTCCAACTCAACATCTTGTACTATATCACCAATTGTTGCAAGATGATCTCATATCTCTGTAATATTCATAAGATAATTCACAACCAAGTCCTCACTAGACATCCTAACAACTTGAATTTGGTGCTTCAATTGTAGCAACATTCTTGTATTATTGTTTTGGTATAGACACACCAAAGTATAATACATTTACTTGGTAGATTTCTTCTCAAAAATGTGTGGAATCAAGTAATCCTTCATGAATTCTAGCAGCACCCACTTGGCCTTCACTTACTTCTTCTAGTGAACTACCAATTCCTATGGATCTATAGGGTCTGAAACCACAACCTCAACATACTCTTTGAGGTCACTTTCCCTTTAACAGAAGAAGAATCCTTTCCTTCCAACCTGGAAGTTTGCTGCCCCTTCTAACCTGTCCTTAATCTTCAATGTATTCACCATCTTGAAGATATGATCTGATAACCCTCTATTGAAACTACCATGTACTATCTTGTATGGCCTATCTTCAACTTGTCCTTATTTGACCCATGAATATCTGCGACCTATCCTTCTATGACCCACAAATGTCTGTGATTGTTTACTCTTGACTCACAGATGTGATGTAGGAGCATCGCCAGTAGCAAGCGAGCATGGGACAAACGCCATTTCATTTTTGACACATGTTGAAAATGTTTGAATTGTTTTGAAAGTTGGGATGCACAGAAATTAATGTAATAGTTAAGAGAGTTTGTACTTCCATATTGTAAACATATCTTGAGTGATCTGCTCTCATCTGTAGTAGGTGAAGGAATTTATACATAATTAATGTAAGTAGGTGGATTTAAATGCAGATTAGACAGTTTATAGCGTAGGAGGGAAAACTGACTATAGACACCCTCATCTTGTATCATTTGTAACATTAGCAACATTATCAACTGAGCAGAGAGCATAGAGGAAAAGAAGCAGAGAGCTGTGTAGAAGAGCCCATGTACAGAAGTTATGAGATTAATATATGAAACTTGATTCAGACTCATGGTGTTCTAATGCTTTCTGTGTATACATGCTAAATATTATGCTCTAGGTTGTTTTACTCTTTCTGTTGTACATTTTCTTTTATGCTATGTATGTATGATTTCATGTGGAGTATTTGAAGTCTGAGAGAGTAAGGAAATGAGTTTCAATTGTTTCTCTTCATGAGTCATAGTTCCTGCAAGGAGTGTAGTGAAGCGCCCGCAAGGAGTTCAGTGAAGCATCCGCAAGGAGTGTGTTGACGGGTTCAGAGTTCATCTCTGGAAGCTCAGGAGGGATACTGTTGTTCTCATCTCCCACAGAAGTGCAAGTCAGGTACATAAGTCGTCCAAGGTGTGCGCAGGATGGTTGGAAGTTCGGAACTCACCAACCCAGGAGAAGGTTGAAGACTGTTGTCGCAAGGAGTTGTACGGAGTCAAAGGATTCAAATACTTAGAAGTGTTTGAAGAGTGCCACAAGGAGTGCGTGCAGGAATCTCATAGAAGATTTGAGTTAGTGAAAGGTAGCTCAGGAGAGTTCGCGCCCTCAAGGTGTGAAGAGAAAAATAAGATTCTTTGATCATCGTGCAGAGGCCAAGTCATAGTGAGGAGGATTACTGAGGTAACTCAGAGTAGACGTTCTTTGAGGAAGAGTTTGGATGGTCGAAATTATTCAAGGATAATCTCGAAATAGTGGGGATCGTTGGATCTGCGGAAGCTGTGAGAGGGATAACGGTCAAGACAGAGCTATCCTTTGGATAGCCTAGATTAACATCAATCGTTGATCAAGATTTCTAGGGCTGTCAGATCTTTTTTTTTCTTAGTTTTGGACTTCGAAAGTCTGAGTTGCATGTTTGGGTCTTGACACATCGAGTACCCGAAGTCCGAAGGGATTATTGTCAGGGTAGAGTGGAAAAGTCGGCAAGTTCAAGTTTTCGGAACTTCGGAGTTCGGGGGTTTGGAAGTCTCAAGGGAGAGAGATTGGGATATAGTAGAGGAGAAAACCCGAAACAAATGGGAGGCAACACGTGGAAGGACAGGAGGCTTCTTGTCGAGGTTTGTGGAAAACAACAAGGAGAAATACCATTTCGGTATTTCGGAACTTCGGGGATCGGAAGGTGGAGAGAACAAAGAATTTAAGTGTTATCATATTGAATTCCCGGTACGCGAAATTGTGTTGACCGTTGGATCAAGGGAGAGTTCACAGCCGTTGATCTCCTTGGAAGCGGAACCTTAGAGTTTCAAAATTTTGGGATTCGGAGGTTCGGGAAGGTAAGGTGCTTAACCACAGGATTCGCGAATTCGTGAAGTCTGATATCTCGAAATAAGAGAGAAATTTCCTCAAGGTGTTGTTGTGGGTAGATTTCCCGAAAAGGAAGTAGAGGAGCCAATCGATCTCTTGGGCCGAAAGGAAAAGAATCCTGTGCAGATCCCGACCTGCGGGTCTAGGGAGGGTTCTGCACCATTTGGTATTAGAGAATAGGAAAGTTTTCTTTGCTTTCTGTAGCAGGGAAAGGAGGAATTTTACATTCATGCCACCGATAAGAAGAAACAGACAAACACTCGATCCACCAGAGGAAAGGGAAATTCCAAGAAGAAGGGGTAGGCAACTACCTGATCCACCAGAGGCAAGAAATGTGTGTGACTTACATGCTAGGATGGATGTTATGGAAATAGCATAGGGGCGTGTAGTCGGTGATGGGGATCTCAGTGATTCCAAAGGTGAAAATGAAGCTGGACATGGAGGATAATAAGTTACATCCAAAGATGTAGCAAATGAACGCCTACTCAGGGTTGTTGGAAGGATAAGTGCCAGGGAAAAAATGGACATTCCAGTATATGAGGGAAACCTGGATGTTGAAGAACTTCTAGACTAGATTAGAGCTCTGGACATGTATTTTGACTATGAAGATGTCGAGGAAGACAAAAAGGTCAAACATGTTGTCACAAGACTTAAAGGACATGCAACATTGTGGTGGGATGAACTACAAGCTAACAGACACTGCAAAGGTAAGCAAAAAATCAAGAGTTGGGATAGAATGGTCATAAATATGAAAGCGAAATTCATTCCCAAGGATTACCAAATTACTCTGTTTCGAAGAATGTGGAATTTGAGACAGAAACTGATGTCAGTAAAAGAGTATACTGAAGAATTCTACAAGCTAAACATCAGGGCAGTTCATCGCGAAAGTGATGATGAAAAGGTTGCCAGGTATATGAATGGTATGAGATATGACATTCAGGATGAGATGAGCATGGTGACCATCCGAATGGTGGAAGATGCTTATCAGATGGCTCTAAAGGCTGAAGAGAAGCTGAGTTGAAAGCAAAGTTAGAGAGGCTGAGGCAGAAGTCAGCCCAGAGGAAAACCAGTTGCCAAGGATAGGAATCAAAAGCTTAAGGAAGAGTGGAAGAAACCTCAACCTCAAACTAAGAGAGGTGGAAGCTCACAGAGAGGGCAGCATGCCAAACAGAGAGGACAGTATGCTGATAATAACACTTTTCCTCGTGCCAGAGGAAGAGAAAGAGGTAGAGGTGGAGTAGTAAAATGATTCACGTGCAGAAAGAATGGGCACAAGTCTTATGAATGTCCAGACAAGAAGAAAGAAGGTGGTGATATTCACATTGCCGAAGAACAAAGGTGGAATGTTGAGGTAGAGGATGCTGAAGGAGGAAGATCACTGGTGATGAGGAAGGTTCTCTTAACGCCAGAAAAGGAGGCGGAGAATCCAGTGCAAAGAAACAGTCTTTTTGGATTGCTTGCAAGACCAAAGATAGGTTATGCAAGGTCATCATGGACATTGGTAGCACGGAAAATCTCGTTTCTACAGAGATGGTAGAAAAGCTGGAGCTGGAGACTATTGAACATCCAAGCCCATACAGAGTTTCATGGCTACAAAAAGGACATCAGGTAAATGTCACTAAAGAATGTTTAGTTGAATTTAAAATAGGAGGATATAACGATAAGATATTGTGTGATTTCATTCCCATAGATGTTTGTCATCTATTGCTGGGTAGACCATGGCAATACGACAGGAATGTGGTTCATGATGGGAGAAATAACACATACACCCTAGAGAAGAATGGGAGAACTCACATGTTGTTGTCGATTAAGGACAAAGAGATGAAACCTTAAGTAAGCAACATTGTACTTCTCATGAGTGGGAAGGAACTTCTTAAGGAGGTTAAGAAGAAGGAAGATCCACAATTCATTGTGGTCGGGAAACCTAGAATTGTTTTGACCAACACAAGAGTGGATGATTTACCAGAGGAAATCCAGAAGTTACTAGAGGAATTTGTTGATATAGTAGTGGACGAATTACCTCGTTCGTTACCACCGATTAGAAGTATAAGTCATCACATTGATCTTATACCTGGAGCCAGTTTACCAAACAAAGCCGCGTACAGATTGATGCCGCAGGAGAATGAAGAGGTCAAAAGACAGGTCCAGGATTTAATGGACAAAGGGTTGGTTAGAGAAAGCTTGAGTCCATGTGATGTTCCAACAGTGCTCAGTCCAAAGAAAGATGGAGGCTGTAGAATGTGTACAGACTCAAGAGAAATCAACAATATTACCATCAGGTATAGATTTCCATTGCCAAGAATGGATGATTTGATGAACTGCTTGAGTGGGGCAATTTTTTTTTCGAAGATTGATTTGAAAAGCGGATATCATCATAATCGAATGAAAGAAGGTGATGAATGGAAGACAACATTCAAGAAAAACAAAGGGTTGTATGAATGGCTTGTTATGTCATTTGGCTTAACAAACGCGCCAAGTACCTTCATGAGATTGATGAATGAAGTCCTGAAGGATTTCATCGGAAAATTTGTCATTGTGTATCTTGATGACATACTAATTTTCAGTAAAATAGAGGCAGAGCATCTGAAACATTTGGCTACAGTAATGAAGAGGTTACAGCAAGAGAAGCTGCTGATAAATATGAAGAAATCATCATTCATGAAGACAGAGCTCATTTATTTGGGGTTTGTTATTTCGGCAGATAAGTTGAAGATGGATCCAGATAAAGTGGAGGTGATTAAGAATTGGCCATCACCAAAGAGTATCTTTGAAGTTTGAAGTTTTCATGGATTGGCTAGTTTCTATAGAAAATTCATCAAGAATTTCAGTGGAATTAGTGCACCAATGATGGACACAGTGAAGAAAAGACATAAATATTTTCACTGGACAGAAGAAGCAGAGAAAAGCTTCAATTTGTTAAAGAGGAAGATTACTGAACAACCAATTCTAGTGTTGCCAGATTTCAGTAAGACATTTTAGGTCAGGTGTGACACTAGTGGATTTGCAATTAGAGCAGTTTTGAGCCAAGATGACAGGCCAATCGCATACTTCAGTGAGAAACTGAATGAGGCGAAGGTTAAGTACTCCACGTATGACAAATAATTTTATGCGGTCATACAGGCATTGAAAAAGTGGAGACACTACTTGATCCCTAAAGAGTTTGTTTTGTGCAGTGACAATCATGCCTTACAATTTGTAACTCAGCAGGATAAATTGAACCAGAAGCATGCAAAATGGGTTGAATACATGCAGAATTTTACTTTTGTAATTAAACATATTTCTGGAACTGCTAACAAAGTTGTTGATGCTTTGAGTAGGAAATGTTTGCTTATGCAGGAGTTCAAAGTCAAAACATTGGGTTTTGATAATCTCAAGGACATGTACAAAGATGATCCAGATTTCAAAGAGGCATCTGAGGCATCTGAGAATCCAGTTCTCAGGGATAGAAGTCAATGGACTGAATATATGATCCAGGATGGATTATTATTCAGAGGTAATCAGTTATGTATTCTGAAATTCTCCATGAGGGAGAATCTATTGAAAGAGAAACACAGTGGAGGATTGGCCAGACACTTCGGTCATGATAAGACATTTTCAAAGTTGAACGACTCATATTTTTGGCCAGGAATGAGAGCATATGTCAAAATATTTGTGGACAGATGTAGAATTTGTCAGCACACAAAGGGAAGAAAAACGAACACAGGGTTATATCAGTCGTTACCCATACCAGAGAGGCCGTGGGATGCAGTGAGCATGGATTTTGTGTTGGGATTACCAAGAACGCAAAGAGGGTTTGATTCAATCTTTGTGGTGGTAGACAGATTTTCTAAAATGGCACACTTTATACCATGTCAGAAAACCAGTGACGCAACTCACATTGCGAACCTGTTTTTCAAAGAAGTTGTCAGACTTCACGGCTTACCAAGGAGTATAGTTTCAGATCGAGACACCAAGTTCATCGGGCATTTCTAGACGACTTTATGGAAGAAGTTGGGAACAAAATTATCATTTAGCTCAGCATATCATCCTCGGATGGATGGGCAAACATAAGTTGTGAACAGAAGCTTGGGAGATTTACTAAGGAGCCTAGTGACTGCACACCACAGTTAGTGAGATCACATTCTGCCATAGGCGGAATTTGCTTACAATGATTCGGTCAATAGAAGCACGGGACAAAGTCCATTTCAGATTGTTTATGGAATGCAACCTAGGGGAGTTTTTGAATTGAAAGATTCAGAACAAAATGAAACTAGAAGTGCTAGTGTAGAATATTTCACAGAAGAAATGAAAGAACTTCACAGCCAAGTGAAGGAGCAATTGTAGAATTCAAGCCAGGAGTATAAGCACAGAGTAGATCAACACAGGAAAGAACTTCAATTTGAATTTGGTGATTTGATTCTTGCACACTTGAGAAAAGAAAGGTTCCCAAGGGGAACGTATAACAAACTAAGGATGAAGAAGATTAGACCATGCAAGATCATAAGGAAATTTGGGGCAAATGCATATGAGATTGAATTACCCGATGGGGTCAGAATTTCACCGATATTCAACATCTCAGATTTGTACCCTTACAAAGCTAGAGAATCAGGAGCAAACAGTGAACAGATAGAGGTTCAATGGGCTAAACAAATGCCTGTAGATGAAAATCCACAGATGGAGAGTATACTTGACAAGAGAGTCAGCAAAAGGACCAGGAGAAAAGAATATTTTGAATACTTGGTCAAGTGGAAGGGACATCCAATTGAAGATGACAGCTGGGAGAATGAAACAAAAATACAAAAGCATGGATAGAGAGTGAAAAAGATCATGAACAGGAGTTCATGAAAATTTTCAAGCGAGGTAGTATGATGCAGGAGCATTGCCAACAACAAGCGAACGTGGGACAAATGCCATTTCATTTTTGACACATGTTGAAAATGTTTGAATTGTTTTGAAAGTTGGGATGCGCAGACATTAATGTAATAATTAAGAGAGTGCATACTTCCATATTGTAAACGGATCTTGAGCGATCCGCTCTCATCTGTAGTAGGTGAAGGCATTTATACATAATTAATGTAAGTAGGTGGATTTAAATGCAGATTAGATAGTTTAGAGCGTGTGAGGGAAAATCAACTATAGACACCCTCATCTTGTATCATTTGTAACATTAGCAACATTATCAACTAAGCAGAGAGCATAGAGGAAAAGAAGCAGAGAGTTGTGTAGAAGAGCCCATGTACAGAAGTTCTGAGATTAATATATGAAACTTGATTCAGACTCATGGTGTTCTAATGCTTTCTGTGTATACATGTTGGATATTATGCTCAAGGTTGTTTTACTCTTTCTGTTGTACATTTTCTTTTATTCTATGTATGTATGATCTCATGTGGAGTATTTGAAGTCTGAGAGAGTAAGGAAATTAGTTTCAATTGTTTCTCTTCCTGAGTCAGAGTTCATGCAAGGAGTGCAGTGAAGCGTCTGCAAGGAGTGCATTGACGGGTTCAGAGTTCATCTCTGAAAGCTCAGGAGGGATATCGTTGTTCTCATCTCCCATAGAAGTGTAAGTCAGGTACAGAAGCCGTGCAAGGTGTGCGTAGGCTGGTTGGAAGTTCAGAACTCACCAACCCAGGAAAAGGTTGAAGACTGCTGTCGCAAGGAGTTGCATGGAGTCAAAGGATTCAAATACTTAGAAGTATTTGAAGAGTGCCGCAAGGAGTGCGTGCATGAATCTCATAGAAGATTTGAGTTAGTGAAAGGAAGTTCAGGAGAGTTCATTCCCTCAAGGTGTGAAGAACGGAAGATGAGTCTTTAATCATCGTGCAGAGGCCAAGTCATAGTGAGGAGGATTACTGAGGTAACTCAGAGCAGAAGTTCTTTGAGGAAGAGTTTGGACGGTCGAAATTCTTCGAGGAGAATCCCGAAATAGTGGGGATCATTGGATCTACGGAAGCTGTGAGAGGGATAATGGTCAGGACATAGCCATCCTTTGGATAGCCTAGATTAGCGTCAACTGTTGATCAAGATTTTTGGGGCCGTCAGATCTTTTTTTTTTTTTAGTTTCGGACTTCTAAAGTCCGAGTTGCAAGTTTGGGTCTTGACACATCGAGTACCCGAAGTCTGAAAGGATTCTCGTCAAGGTAGAGTGGAAAAGTCGGCAAGTTCAAGTTTTCGGAACTTTGGAGTTTGGGGGTTCGAAAGTCTCGAGGGAGAGAGATTGGGATATAGTATAGGATAAAACTCGAAACAAAGGGGAGGCGACACATGGAAGGATGGGAGGATTCTTGTTGAGTTTTGTTGAAAACAACAAGGAGAAGTACCATTTCAGTATTTTGGAACTTTGGGGATCGAAAGGTGGAGAGGACAAAGAATTCAAGAGTTAGCATATTGAATTCCCGGTATGAAAAATTGCATTGACCGTTGGATCAAGGGAGAGTTCACAGTCGTCGATCTGCTTGGAAGCAGAACCTTAGAGTTTTGGAATTTTGGGATTCGGAGGTTCGGAAAGGTAAGGTGCTTGACCACAGGATTCGTGAATTCGCAAAGTCTGATATCCCGAAATAAGAGAGAAATTTCCTCAAGGTGTTGTTGTGGGTATATTTCCCGAAAAGGAAGTACAGGAGCCAGTCGAGCTCTCGGGTTGAAAGGAAAAGATCCTGTGCAGATCCCGACCTATGGGTCTGGGGAGGGTTCTGCACCAAGATGCCTCTATATACCTGCAAAAAAACATGTTTCGCCTAGTACTTTTCCATGAAAAATATTTCCTTTGATTTCCTCTACTGGTTATCAACTCAATAATATATGTCCTCTTTCTTTCCTCCCTTCATAACAACCTTGGCTCTGATACCATGTCGATTTTCTCTCTAAGTGGATTCAACCCTTAGTATGAACTCATACCATGTTGATTGTTTTCCACTCTACTCAATACCCAACAATTAGCTCAAATAAAATCACTTTATCTACTAAAAGAACATTAGAGTAATAAACTAAACATGCAACATAAGCATAAACACATAAACCAAATCAAGCACATAAGAACACCAATATTTTTGGGTAAACAACCCCGGTGGAAAAACCAGTCCAATGATGTTTTTATTAAGGTAAATTCAAGGCTTTTGTAACAGTGATAGTGGCCCACTGAGAGAATTATACACTACATAAAAACTTGGAAACACATTTGTTGTTGTACAACCTATAATAGCATATTTCTCAATACATCCATGACTTTTCCTTCTCTGGTGTGTGGATGTCCATGACCTGTCCTTCTCTGACCTGCAGATATCTGCACCTGTCTTCTCTAAAACCCGCATGTGTATAAAAATACCGTACAACAACCTTCGTATGACTCTGCTCTTCTCTTTGGACTATGTCCTTTGAATCCCACCTGTGGCTACTTCTACTCTCTCTCCTCCTTAACCTGTATGACCTCTAGATGAAGTTCTTTCTCCACCTCTCAATATCTTGAATCATAATCCTTTGTGATCCAACCCTCTCATAAATACTTGAATGAATTATCTTCACCCAACCAGTGAAATGTCCTCACTCTAGTGTATGCAAAGGTCCTTCTTTTCTCCTACACTCCTTACTAGAAAAAGTCCTTCTTTGCTATCCTCAAACTTGGTCTCTCACCAAGTCTCTCACAAGTGCATATCACACAAGTCCCTGCCTTGGCCTCTCACCAAGTCTCTTGACCTCGACCTCTCGTCAATAGTCTCAAACATGTCGACTCCCTCAACAAAAGTCTCTAACTTTGATCTCTCATCAAAAGTGACTTCTCCTATACCCTAGCCTTGCTTTTATAATCATGAGTTACAATCTATTTCTAATATTCAAAGTGATCTATGGTTGAGATTACTTCTCACACTCACTTAAGATTTAGATTACATGTTGCATGTTAAACATGTCCTTAAATAACTCAATCCACTAATAAATACAATTTTACTTTAATTAATTTTTTCTAACTAAAGTGAAATCAATACTAGAATATTTTCGACTACTTCCACATGAAAAAAAGTGCTTATGTGGAAGTAAATGTTCGATGCTAGAAAAACATCAACACCTCTCTCTCTCTCTCTCTTCCCCGTACCTATAAAGAGAGGTAGAGAGAGTGAGAGAGAGGAAGAGTGTGAGAGAGAAAGAGAGTTGAGGGCGTAGAGAGGGAGAGAGGGGGAGACTGAGGGAGAGGGAAAGAGGGAGAGAGGAGATAATGTTAGAGGGGGTGATAGAGAGAGAGGGGTGGAGAGAGATCAAGTGAGAGTGAGGAGAGAGAGGGATGGAGAGAGATCAAGTGAGAGTGAGGAGAGAGAGGGGGGAGCGAGAAA
>JZKD02S0318725.1:125801-143403 GCA_000966675.3 Picea glauca | reverse complement strand
TCATATTTTCATACTTTATTCTTCTCATGGTCATGTTAATCCATATAGAGGTTCATGATATAAACACTCATTGTTCTAATGCTAACATAAATTCAAATCTTCACTTTGTCAATTAGAGGACACAATAATGGCAACAATGAGAGATTTTTGACCATATGTCAACTAATTTATCCCTTTAAAAAAACTTTATTGATGTGCAAGGGAGCACTGTGTCTATGAGAGGTCCTACATGAAAGTAAAAGAGGTCAATATGTAAAAGAGGTCCTACATATTGAAATATTGATAATTAGTTCATGAAAGTGTCCTACATATTGAAATACAAATTTGGTGGACCCAACAAACAAATTATTTACCACACCACCTTTCGCACAAAATGACACTTCCATCAACAAAGAAATAGATGGGATAGTACGTTGAATTCATTGAGCCAACACAATGGACTCGGCAGTTGACTAGGATGTAAAACCATGAAAACATCCAGATACAAGTCCTATTAGGGAGCCACAATAATCCTTGAAACTCCAAATAGAATGGAGAAGGCTTTGTTTTTTAGTGCCTCTCACAATGAGCTTCACCAAACTTACAACTTATGTTTTTTGTAGTATATGTTATTACATATATGTGTAGTAGAATATATATGTATGTTTTATTAAACATATATGTAATAAAATATATGCGTTATTACACACACACACACACACACACACACCATAAAACATCAAATATGTTATTATATCCCAACTCCATATTACAATATTTGACCCACATCCACCTTCAAATATAACAATAGAGTAGACCCTATAACAATAGAGACTTGGGACCCATTTGGATGAGAAGGAGTATGAATTGAGACCCAATTGGCCCACTTACTTAAGTCATTAGATAAATAATAACATAAAGAGAAAACATTGTTAAACCCAAAAAAACTTAACAATCAAGTGCTTTTATAACATATTGTATTTGTAGATGATCCCTTGCTAAGTTGAAATCCTACAATAGGATTTGAACTTATCCTCGTTGTTACTTTTTATTGCACATGTAACCAAGTTATGCCAATGCCAAGTGCCTTTGGTTGTCTTTGATGACACCATCATTTATTATCAATCCCTATAAAGCACCATCAAAGTGTAGGTTATGCCAAGTAGGTTTTGGTGTTTGCTAGTATATTGATGATGTCTTGGTGGTGCTTTTATCATTTTATTTAGAAACATTTTAGGGTGGGGTTACTAATACTAAAGGACTTCATTTATACATGAACTAGGTTATAGTCATATAATGACAATGATACTTAAGATGATCATGATGACAATGCCCCTCTTAAATTAAATACAATATTTTGAATGTTTGGAACTCTTAGGTGGTTATGGTACCTTAGACAAGTTCAATTTTCACTTTCATTTATAATAACCATACCATATTTGGTGAGGGGAATCAAAATCCTAGGATGTATTACTTCAAGGATTTACAAGAAAAGTTTATACCACAATGAATTATGGGTTCCACTTGTGTTAGTTATGGTATGTTTTGACTCATTCATTTCTAAATCACAATTTAATTGATTCAACTAAACAAACTTAAAAGGGAGATGAATTAGGTTTGATTTCATGATATGTACATGAACATAATAAAATTTTAACATCATAAATTCATATCTCACCTTTAAATATCTCACAAATCCTTATTCAGGTAAATCATATAACTTGACTATGGGATTCTAAGAAGGCATATCACTTGGATTTCCCTACTCACCTACTAGGAAAGTCAAGGTATAGGAGAAGTACCCTAACGTACCTTATCTTCTACTAGGTTATCACCAAAACCTTACTATGAAATAATCACCAAAACCTTAACTCACATACCTTCCTTATAGATATCCTAACCTTTCTTAGTTATTGAAAGTATATATATGGTTCCTTAACCTAATTTCTAGTCTAATAACCCTTATTAAAATAAGACCTTCAGAAAATTCTTTCAACAAAAGACATTCTCTATTCTAGCATACTTGAATTTTTTAATATAGACGAGGGCCTATTAATATGAATTGATAGACTAACTATAAATATCTGAGGGTAACTCTTGATTGGATGTAAAAATCCATATTTGTACTCTTGAAATCAAAACTAGATGGTGCTTGATCACATGCAAAGCGATCTACCCATACCTTATTTACTTCAGAGAATTTCACTTTGTAGAATGTTTTCAAGAATATAATGAACTTCATAGCCTATTATATTCTTCCAATACATGCCTCCTTTATTCAAAAATATATTTTTATTTTTTTTGCTCAAAAATAAAATTTTAATTATTTTTGCTCAATTTTTTTTTTTAAATCAATTGTTGTCATCGCAATTGTGATGACTGACACAAATTTTGTGACAAAATTGTTATACAAATTACAAAAGTGTTCATCGCAATTGCGACGACCGATACAAATTGTGCAATGAACTTGCTATACAAATCACGAAACTTGTGTAGCAAATTCATCGCTATATACATTGTGTTCATTGTGCTTGTGATGACCGCTTCAAAAGTTGATTCGTCGCAAATTTTTTACTTACTTTTCTTATATTGTCGAGTGTGCGATGATTTCCCAATTGTGTCTCTCTTTTTATGATTTCTTTACTTAGTCGTCATGGCGACAGTATTTATTTTTTTGTCGCAATCATGACAACTTTCCTAGTGTTGTCGCTCTTGCGACGTTAATCCAGGTTCGTCGCACGTGCCACGTCACATGAAACGACGTTTGGGAGACTCAAGATTCGTCACAATATCCATGACATAACGTCGCAAGTGAATCAAAATAGCCGTCGCGAAATGACCCAAATTTACTAGTGAAATGAACGCAATGATGGATAACTTTTCCCAGATCCTTCAACGATTGCCCACTTGCCACAGATCTACATCTAGTAGCCACTCTGGAGGTGCCACTCCTTTTAAGGTACAAGTAAAATTTAACATTCCCATATTTGAGGGCCAAATAGATGCAGATGTCGTAGATAGATGGTTGAATTTGTTAGAAGGACATTTCTCGGTTCATGACTTTTTCGACTGAGAAAGGATTATTTTTGTGCTCCTCAAAGTCGCCCCCCATGTCAACGACTAGTGGGAAACCTACTGGGAGCAATAGGGCATGGGGGAACCCTCTCTATTCTTGGTCGCACCCACTTGGAATTCTTTCTGAGGAACCATAAAGGAACAATATTATCCTGTGGGGAGCTATGAGGACAAATACATACAATGGACTACGCTGCGGCAGCAAAGGGACCAAGATGTGCATGAGCTGATGATTTTGTTTCATACCCTAAGCACAAAGTTGGGTATCAAATATTCAAAGAAACATTTTGTGTTAAAGTACCACAGTTGTCTGTATAGATACATTTAGGAGGAAATGGAGTTCCTCGACATCTCCTTGTTTAGTGTGGCATACCGGTATGATGAAAATATTGAGCAGAAGTTTAAACAGAAGAAGCGAGACTTTGGGTCTGTGAATAAAAATCAATGGAAGGTACCCCCAAAATGTCGAACAAAGGACCAAGCCAAGGCCGAGTGGCCTAGGACAACCCGCCAAAGTCGCAAGCAAAGAACAACACCATGAAGCCAAAAAAGGACACAGGGAAGTGGTGTGAGTTCCATAAGAGCTCCACTCACAACACAAGTGAGTGTCGAGCCAAGCAATCACTGGTAGCTGAGTTGAAGGCTTCTGAATCAGATGCATGCTCCAACTCTGAATCAGAACCCAATAAGGGGAATGTCAGGGGGAAGCATATTATCGATGTGGAGCCCAACACCACCATTGCCACCATGAAGATCCAGAAGGAGGAACCAAAATATCCAAAGGAGGCAGAGAGCCTCTTCCATTCCAAGATGTGGGTAAAGGGTTCCCCGCTGCAGTTCATTGTCAACAGTGGGATCCAGAAGAACCTCATCTCATTAGAGGTCGTGAAGCAACTGGGCTTGCCGACCACATCACACCCAAAACCATACACCATTAGGTGGATGCACCAAGGATGAGCCCTCTGTGTCAACCAACACAATGTTTCCTTCCCTACAACATCAAGCCCTTCACGGATGAGGTATTATGTGACATTTCTCCTCTTTATGTTTCTGATGTATTATTAGGCCAACCGTACTTGTGGAAGAGACATGTTGTGTATGAGTCCATGCCTCGTGTTTTTATTATTACTTTGGGAAATAAGCTTTATAGGATACTGGAGATAACACCGCCTACCGCCATCTCTTTGGTTACTACAAAACAATGCAGTAAGCTCATTTCCAAAACCAGAAAATTTTGTTTCCTAATGATCTGCCCTCAGGGATAAAAGAAGATTGTGGCCACAACCTCTAGACAAGCCCCCTATGCATGACAACAATAGATGGATAAGGTCATGGAGGAGTATGATGACATATTCACCTCCCTCGCAAGGGCACCTCTACATTGTCAGGTCAAGAACCCCATCGATCTGACCCCAGGTGATTCATTGCCCAATGGACCAATCTATTGATGCTCTGTTATGGAGAATGATGAAATCAAGAGGTAGATTCAGGAGTTGTTGCAAAAAGGTCACATTCAGCCGAGTACTTCACCCCATGGGAGCTCAATCATGTTGGTGCAGAAGAAGGATGGGACTTGGAGACTCTGCATTGACTATCAGGCACTGAACAAGATCACAGTCTGGAATAGGTACCTGATCCCATGGACTGATGACCTTATGGACCAACTCAAGGGGGGGAAATATTTCAGAAATATCGACTTGAATTATGGGTATCACCAGGTACCAATCAAACCCTATGATGTGTGGAAGACTACCTTCAAATCCAAGGAGAGACTTTTCGAATGGTTGGTCATACCTTTCGGGTTGATGAATGCCCCTACAACCTTTATGAGGCTAATGGATGATATATTTTGGCCATTCACAACTCATTTGTAGTGGTGTACTTGGATGAAATTCTGATCTTCATACAGACTTGGGAAGAACACCTCCACCACATCTGACAGGTCCTCCAAACACTGCAGAAACACAACTTGTGTGGAGAAGTGCACCTTTGGCATCACCCAAGTTCAATATCTAGGATACATTATTGATGAGCGGGGAGTGCATGTGGATCCATCCAAGATCCAAGTCATTCAGGATTGACCAGCCCCAACCACCCTAATAGAGCTTCGTAGCTTTTTGGGTCTTGCCAATTTATACCACAGGTTCATGTTGGGATTCTCTCATATCACTTGGCCCTTGAGTCAAGTCACCAAGGGAGGAGTGAAAGAAAAATTCTTTTGGTCTGAGTCTCAACAAAAGGAGTTCAGAGAGTTGAATCATCGCCTTTGCTCTGCACCAGTGCTCACATTACCAGCCTTGCAACAACCATTTGAGATCAAGACAGATGCCTCTCAATATGCTATTGGGGTAGTCCTTACTCAACAGGGGCATCTAGTGGCATATCACAGTGAGATAGTCTCCAACACAGTCCATAAGTATCCCACTTATGACAAAGAAATGTATTCCATTTTGCAGGCTTGTCGACAATGGAAGCCTTACATCTTGGGAAAGGAAACGTTCATCCACACAGACCACCGACCCTTGCAGTTCATACAGACACAAGGGAAGTTGAAGACCGATCACCATCATAAGTGGTCCACATACCTGAAACAATTTCATTTGAACATTAATTACAAGAAAGGCAACACTAATAATGTTGCAGATTGCCTCAGTTGACCACCTATTGTGGCGCTAACCACTATTATCAAATCTTGTGGGCACAAGACTTTTGATTAGTCGCTTCTCTACAAAAGTGATACAGATTTCGGCCACACATACAATATGCTCTTGGAGGGTAAGAAAGTTCCCAATTTTCACCTCCAGGATGCCATGTTATGTCACATGGGACACCTTTGTGTTCCTTCAAGTGAGCATGACAAGATGATTTGGGAGGCGCACTACAGCCAGGTCACTACACATTTCGAGGTTGATAAAACCATGGCAATACTGTAAAAGTATTTCTATTGGCCGAACCTTCGACAGGATGTCAGGAAGTACATCAAGTCTTGCACTTCTTGCGCCATTTCCAAACCGACCATCAAGAAGCAAGGCCTCTATACTCTGTTTCCTACCCCTAGTCGACCTTGGGAATCCATCTCCATAGATTACATGTCGAGCCTTCTTTCTACTAAGCATGGAAATGATTTTCTTTTTGTAGTCGTCGACATATTCTCGAAGATGTCCATTATGATGGCCTGCAAGAAGAATATCACAACATAAGCCACTGCTAAACTCTTCTTTGAACGAGTGTGGGTGAAATTTTGGATCCCACAATATATCATCTCAGATCAGGACAACAGGTTCCTCAGTACATTTTGGTCCAACCTCTAGTTGATGATGGACAACAAGCTCACCAAGTCCACAGCTTTCCATCCGCAAACTGATGGCCAGACAGAGGTTGTCAACCGGATGATCGTACACATTTTGTGCATGTACAACTCAAAGCATCCATGCACATGGGAAGAGAGCCTCCCCTATATTCAACATAGCTACAACCAAGCTCTCCATATCTCAACTAGCCGCAACCCCTTTCAGGTGGGCTTGGGGTTCCAACCACTATGTCCCATTGACGTAGCCATGCCATTTGCGGCTACTCAGGAAGATTCAGCTCATGTCTAGTCTGAGGCTGACAAGGCAAACAAATTCATTGAGTTCATTCAGCACATCTGCCAACAAGTTCATGAAATCTTGGACAAAGCCAATGCTAAGTAGAAGCAACAACATGATCAACATCGGGTGCCACACAACTTCCAGGTGGGCGACAAAGTGTGGCTACATTTGCAAAAGGAGCGCCTCACTGGACCCCACCGCAAGATTCGCCCGCTTCGATATGGGCCATACACCATCACCAAGGTTGTAGGGGACAATGCCTTTGAGCTCATTATTCCACCATTCCTTGGTCTGCACCCAGTGTTTAATGTGGACCACCTTCAGCCCTACTTTCCACCTCTACTAGACACATCTAACATGGCAGAACAACTCACACCAACAAAGTTAAATCCAGACTACTTGGAACAAGACACAACTAATCAGATCATGGATACACAGATCAAGAACAACCGACAATAAAGGATACCACTATATCAAGTTGTCAAAGCAAGACAATTCCTTCACCAAGGAAAGTGGCTCACCAGGGACCAAGTTCAGCAGAAGTTTCCTCATCTCATGGAGGAACTCAACGCAATGGGGACCATTGCTTCCCAAGGTGGGAGGAATGATACAAGTGTATATTGGTGGCCACCCACCTATTCCACTTGGACCCCCACCATTTCTTCTTTCAGTTTTTCAGGTTCCGCACAGGTTAGGATTTTTAGCAGTTTTTCGGGTCCTGAACTTCCGGAGTTGTTTTGAGGCCCTAAACGACATTTTTTGGGAAAAAGGGGAGAAACATGGAACAAATTTTGATGTTTCTCACACAAAATTTGTATTCCTCGGATATATATTTCTAATGAGGTATTGAGCGCATCAAACGGAGATCATATGCCAAAGTTACGTCCCCAAGAAGTTGTTGTACCAATTTACCCAAATAGGGCCCATAGTCTTGGCGTTTCATCTCCTAGGGTTAGGTTTTTGGATGTTTAAGGTTTTCCATGATTTCTCAATGATAATTAGGCCCTCGAGCCTCATTGTAACACAGTTCAGAGGCCAATAGTCACCACATCTCTTCTCAAATATAAGCTACCAACACCCTAGCTAGTTTATTTCCATTTTGTCTGTAAGCATATTTCAGTCATTTGTTATTAATGAAATGAAGTTTTATTTCCACTGCATCTCTGCATTTATGTGTATTTTTGTATTTCATTGTGTTCCTGCATAAATCCGGATCAGTAGTAGTTGTATGTAGCTCAAAGCTAAAAGTTAAAATAATTATAAAATACTTGAAACTTTAATAATAATAAAAACATAAATGAAAATGGTCACTCCACTTTTTGAAGTAGAATTGGAAAGATCTATTAGCAATGTCATATGTGTAAATTAAATTCATGAAAAAACTATTAAAATAAATTGATAAATAAACATTGTGATATATTAGTCCTATCCATTGCACTCTAAAGTATAATTGAATTCCAATACATCATACTCTTCTAGGATTTTAAGCAATAAAACAAATTGTCAAAGCTACTTAATATCACATAATTAATTTTTACCTAATCAATAATAATATTATATTTTTATATGATTAGATAAATAAAGTTGTTATACTAAATTTGAACTTCATTTAAAATTTGAAATTTACAYAAATAGTTTTTGAAAATAATGTATAATTTYCATAYCSTTAYATGTAGCATTTACATTACATTATATTTAATAATGATAAGTTTCTTGAGACTTTTATTGATAACCTTTAGGTATGAGTAAAGTTTCACAATGATCCAAGTTTAGTGTATGGTGGAAGGATTTCCTTACCTACTTTGTCCAATTCTAAATCGATCCAAATCTTCAAAATCTTGATCAAATAAGAACTTTAATTGTTAATGTTTAAGCCATTATTATAGATGTTTGCATTTCATTAGATAACAATAACATAATCCAAGATCACTGAGAAATACACAATCACAAGAGACACAACATTTATCCTGGGAAACCCTCTAGGGGAAGAAAACCCAACAAAACTTCCTTAATATAGATAGTCAATACAATGCTAAAAGATCTTTGTGCTAAAATAGAAATTCCCCTCCAAGATATGCGCCACTCTCTCTCTCCTCTGCCAGTAATAGATCAAAACTTGTCTCTCAAACTGAGCAAGTGAGTTATGTCCAAATGAGGCGCTAGCCTCATTTATTTATACAAGTCTGGCACGTGTGAAGTGTCTCTTTACTGGCAGGGCCAACTTCTTCAACTGGGTGGGTAAACCCACCTTTATTATATTTCTGGGTCTTCTTATTAACTGTTGGGGCCGACTTCTTATTCTACCTATTATAATTGTCTGTTGACCAATCTGCAAAAGGGGATTTGGTCTTATTACAATAACCGACATCATCAATCCACAATGGGGATTGATCCTATGAATAATATATCAATAATAATAAGAATACTCTTTGCAGTTACAATATTTCAACACTAATTTCCTAAGTCACTCAATTGTAATATTGAGAAATAATGAGAAAATAGTCTATTATAAGATTACAATTGAGAGGACTCCTAATCACACCTATATTAACTAAAAATGATGCCTTCAAAATTTCAAGTGTTTGACATCATCCAACTAAAATCAATTTTTAAATTGGTTGACCTTATTCAACTAAAATAAATTATGTAATTTTATTTAATTTTGTCCAACCAAAAGTATTTGTTTAATTTATTTAACTTCATCAATTTTGATTAAAGAGACTTCCTCAAGTTTTTCACTCTAAAAAAGGTTTGCACGTGGAGAATTTTCACAGGAGAGATTTAATCCCTCTCCATGCTTGATACATGGTGGATTAAGATGAATCTATGTTGGTTTAATACATTAATATTAAAGTATTAAAAGTATTAGTATTATAAAATATATTAATATATTAAAAAATGTTAATATATTTTTGATATATTACAAATTCCATATATTAAGATCTCTAACCACTACTATACTAATTTAGTCATATCTTAATTGAATTAGTGCAAATCATGCTAAAAAACATTTTCAAAATCACCATAGTTTTGATGACTTAGGAGGTTAGGAAGGTAGGGAATGTGGAAAATATTTTTAAATTGGGATCTAATATGGGTATAGGTGACATATTCTTAGCGTCACAAAGGTGACATGTTCTTATTTTTCATCTTCTTATTTTTGCAACTTTGATTTTCTTCTTTGCACTTTTCAAAACAGAGAGGTAACTTTGATTTTCTAAATTAGAGTTACCACCTACTTGTAGTATCTTAATTTCCTTTTATATATATATATATATATATATATATATATATATATATATATATATATATATATATATAATTTTGAAAAAATATATTTAAAAAGTAATTATATACCAAATTAAAGTAATTATTAAGACATATCTTAAGTCTATTTTATTTTTATAAAAAATATTATTATTAGTATTAATTGATCTCATTTATAATTATAATTTTATAATTGTAACATAACATAACACTTAACATTTTAAAATTCAACATTTCTTCTATACTGGGTTATAGAGCCTTTGGGAACAATAGTTGAAAAACATTTTAAAATACAAAGTTTATTCATATAAAAAAGTTAATTCACCTTCATAAAAAAAACTTTAATGTATTTATTTAGTCTATGTTAATCAAAATGAATTTCTAAATATATTTCAAAATTAATTTCTAATTATTTTATTAGAAAAACAAATGTTCTAGATTGAAAAAACTATTTTTTAAAACTTTACTATATTAATTTCATTTAATTCTTAGTTAGGTTTAGAGTGAAAATCTTTTTGAATTGATCTTAAAATTATTTTTTAATAATTTTATTATATTAATTTTATTCATGTTTATTAAAATTATATGAAAAAATGTTTTCAAATTGAATTTAAATTACTTAAAAAATAATTGAGAAAGAATTGCTTAAAAAATAGAGTTTTTCACAATATTTTCTAATTCAATAATAAAAGTAAATAATTTCCTTTATAATTTTATTGAAATGTGTTTTTCATAATATAATATCTAAACTATGTCTTTCAAATTTTAATAAAAATTTTTATATACAGGAGTTTTCTAAATCGTGCTTGCCCACTTATTGTCATTGACTCAAAATATATAATTGGCTTCTTATGACTTGGAAAAATCTCAAGATTGACTCATTGTTATGGTTAAAACAACCCCAAAACATATTAAAAAAAAACATCAATGACATTCCAGTCTCTAAAGCAATTTTCTTGTGGAGAATGAAATAAATGCCACTATATTTCTTACATAGTGTAAACAAACTGGTAGGGACTTAGCATAGTTATGGAGAAAAAATATGGAGGTTTAACTTAGATTTGGGCAATGTCAAGTTTGTATGTCTAATCTCATCACTCACATCTACTCCATATCTTTTTAATGGACAAATGGAAATGTCAAAGTGATTGGAAGAAGGAACTGTAAAATGAAGCATGAAAGAGCTTATGTTATTTATTTACATAAGTCTTCATTGAAATAGTTAGAAAAGATTTTTTTGAAAGATCTTATATTAACAACATAAATGAACTTTTAACCATAAGTATTGTGGAAAAATATTATTGACAATATAATGAGCTCTCAATCTTTTTTAAGTTTGATCTTTTATATATCTCATTATTTACATATTTATTCATATTGCTAAAATAAGAACAAATCCTCACAATAATGAATGAAATGAGGATTAAACAATTCCTAAAATATTATGAGTCTAAAAAATTATCTTGTTTATGACACAAAAGTAATTGAAGATGAAAAACATTTTTTCTTAGCATACCCTATATAAAATCTTATAAATCAAATTTAATGTATTAACTATCCTTAATAGATAGTTATAATTAATATAATTAATTATATATAATTATTATTAAAAATAATATATTCTCACTAAATCTGTAAGCTACTATATAAAAGTGGAGCAACCCATTTCAACATATTAGAATGGTCTAAAAATTAAGTAATGCATATCAAATTTGGTTACTGCCATTAATATAAATAAGGGGATCTTATTTATTAATTTAGTATTTAGTTTGATTGTGATCTTAAAAATAAATTATTATTATTATTATTATAAATTACATTTTATTAAAAATGTGAAATATAAAAAATAAAAAATTAATTTTAAATTAAAATTTAAAGAAAATAATGTGAATAAAAATTGAAATAAATATTTTCTAATTTTGAAAATATAATATTTAATCAAAAGAAAAAACATATTAATAATTAAAATTTATTCTTAAATGTTAAAATATGAAAAAAATATTTAATAAAGAAAAGCAGATTTGAAATTTGAAATTAAAACATTTAAAATATTTTAAAGAGAAAATGTGGTTTGACCCATGAGATAACTTTGTTCTTATTAAAGTATAACCGTTATGTTTACAACAAGTTGACATGTTTTTTACAAAACCTGCCCCTAAAATATACTTTCAGCATAATTAAGTATCTGTTACAATTTGTATTGTTCTTTTAAATATTAACAAATATTTGTATAAAAAATATACTTATTATCACAGTGAATAATCATCCTATCATAAAATCTATAATAATTATAATTATTAAACTTCATTATTATATTAATATGAATATTTATAATATTAATTTTCATTAGAGTTATAAATATTGTTATGGAGAAAAGTTTCCTTAAATTATATATAAATAATTTTATAAAAATATTTTATTTTCATTTATTTCTTAAAATAATTTTGAAATATTTTAAAATTGTCTAAAAATACATAAATTTTATTTATTTTTAAATAATTTAAAATAATATTAAAAACATAAATACTTTTATAAATATTATTATAATAAAAAAAAATTTAATTAATTATATAAACAAATTTTAAAATTTAATATTTTTCTTTAATTTTATAAATTTTATATAATTGTTAACATTTGAATGAAATTAGCAACATGAAATCAAAGGATCACAATAAAAGGGTTCATCCATCAAAATGTAGTCAAGCTTCTAATCAACAAACATAGATCTCCAGATGGAGTAAGACTTTTTCCCTTTGTAATGAAAGACAATATTATTACGTCGCGAACACAACAGAGTATAGGGTTTGCAACATAAATCTAGGATTTGACAGTCGTGGACACAACAGAGCACAACATGGTTATCAAAGGGGGCGGTAATGGAACCCCCTCATACAAGCAGGTAGTGGTACATAGGGGGAAAGGCCCACGAGGAATCGGTTTCAAAGAACCAGTGACAAGCACCTCAGGATCAAGACCATAAAAGAATCGGGAAAACAACTAGAAAAAAAGGGATCGCATGGGGGAAGAATCAGTGAACCCCAATGGGGCAGAAGGGCACAACCCGTGTAAACCTAAAACAACACTGATACCCAAGGTGATACTGGAAGATCCACAAATGCAACTATTTCGGGACCAAATGAAGACGCATGCACTAATTTGAAAGTTCATGGGTTTGTGGCCCACAAAAAGAACGTTGTGCAACTGGATAAAGTGTCAGTGGAAACCAAGCAGGGAAGTGGAACTCCATCTGGGTTCGAAAGGCTTCTTCACAACCGTATTCATGAACTTGGAGGACAAGGATAAAGTCTTTGACGGGGGGGCATACTTCCACGCCTGAGCAGGACTGTACATGTGGCCATGGAAGGAAAACTTCTCCCCAAAGAAAGAAACCTTCAAGAATGTACTTGTCTGGTTGAGACTTTACTCTCTGCCACTAGACTACTGACTACCCTCCACCTTCGAAGCAATAGGGAACAAACTTGGAAACTACGTGAAGACATTGGAAGCAACCCTAAAAGGGAGATATACCTCCTATGCAAGGATCTGCATAGAGATGGATGTTTTGGGGGCACTCCCAGAAGCCATAAGCCTGGAATTCAGGGATGAGGAATGGATACAAACCATCGACTACGAGAAGATCCCATTTAGATGTAGAAGATGCCATGAACATGGACACCTATTCAGAGAATGTCCTCTTAATAAAAAACAAGAAAAGAAAAACAAAAACACAGCAAGATGAGGATGGGTTTATCAAGCTGAACCCCAGAAACAGAGAAAACAAGAAACCAAGTAAATCCCCAAAAGGAAGCAATCCGGAAGCTAGGACTAGAATGGAAGGGTAGGACGAAACCAACAAAGGTGAATAAGGAGGAAAGGAAAAGGCAAAAGCCAAAGAAGCTAAGGAACAAGCCACAAATGAGAACACAGATAGTCTAAGAAATAATATGGAATAGGGGGGTAGCACAACTCCTATGGATGGAGAAACCAGAGATGCCAAAACCCCCATGCAGGAGGCAAACAAAGACGCGGAAATGACACCAACCGAGGTAGGTACAGAAGATCATGATATCATAGATGTTGTGGAAAGGGAAGGAATATATCTCCCGAACATACTGGAGCAATGGAAAAGGTAGGGCGTAGACAATGTACCATCGAAGAAACTAGATCGTATCTAGTACCTATTCCTCTTAAGGGAGGAAGCAAAATCCAAAGGGCTTAAGTGCACGCACAAGGAGATAGGACACCTAGGAATCAAAGCAGGCGAGGCACAACCACAACTCTCACCCAAGAAGACGAGAGGGAAGAAAGGTAGGAAATCAAACAACGTAGCCCTACAAGAACTAGGAGCTCTGCTGATAAACTCAAGTAAGATAAAAAATCTCTTTCCCAACTCCCCCCCACATGTTTAAATGAAGATTATAACATGGAATATTAGAGGCCTAAACAGACCATGAAAGTAAAGAATCCTTAAAAACAAATTGAGGAAGGAACAACCAAATCTCTGTTTCATCCAAGAGACAAAATGCACTGTAGATAGAATGGAAACAATCAGCAAAAAAAATGGAGCAAGTACAAGATGTTGGTTGTCGAAGGACAACAAATGGCAAGTGGTATTATCACTTTGTGTAACCCACAAGAGATGAATCTACTAGCGGTTGAAGCCACCAAACACACACTTTCGGTTAACATGAAAATCATAGGTAACACAGAGGTGATTCTATGCACTAATGTGTATGGTCCCCAGATGTTGGAAGAAAAGAGAAGAATGCTCCTAGACCTAGAAAACCTAAAATCCCTCTCCAACAACCTCCATTGGATCCTGGTAGGGGACTTCAACATCATCACAACACTTGTGGAGAGAAAAGGAGGTACCAAGAAATTGGATAGAGATGCAAAAGACTTTTCATCTTTCATTGACATAGTGGAGATGGTGGACATAAAAAACAGAAATGGCCAGTTCACATGGAACAACAAACAGATAAATCAACATCAAATATCAACAAGGATAGATATATTCTTGGTGTCAGAGTCCATCATTCTACATGGTTTAACTTTGGACTGCATCATCCTTCCCTGGGGGGGTTCATACCATTAGCCAGTCCAATTGGAAGCAAAATTCCAAACAACACCAAAGAATAGATCTTTCAGATTCGAGAAATTATGGATCGAACATCCCACCTTCAAGGAGAATATCAACCAATGATGGCAGGAGAAACAACCAAAACAAGGGACAAGGATGTTCAAACTTTATAAGAAACTCAAGTACATCAAACATATACTCAAGGAGTGGAACAAGGAAATATTTGGAAACATAAACCAAGGAAAAAACAATATTGAAGACAGAATGAGGAAACTCCAGGAAATATGCATAGGTGAGGGCTATACAGAGGATCAAAAAAAGGAGGAGATCCAAATGACCCAGGAATGGGAAGCAAGATGCCAGCAGGAAGAGACTCTATGGTGCCAAAAGTCTAGAATCAGGTGGCTAAAGGAAGGAGAGTAGAATACCAAGTTTTTTCATAGAACAACCATGGCTAGAAGAACCCACAACAAAATCCTAAAAATTTGGGATCAGGATGGGATCGAGAGAGAGTCCCACAAGGAGATTGAAAATATACTGGTAAATCACTTCCATGGAATAGCCCAATAACCCAACCAAGACCAAACAGAGGCCATACAAAGGATAACTCGGCACATCCCCAGGCTAGTTACCGAGGAACAAAATATCACCCTAAATAGACCCATCGCTAAGGAGGAAATTGACAAAGTGGTCTAGGAGATGACCAATGGAAAGGCCCCATGTCCAGATGGTTTCACAGTGGAATTATTCAAGTCCTGTTGGGAAGTGGTCAAATATGACGTTTATCAGGTGGTCGAAGACTGTAGACATTCGGCCTCCATTATGAAAGAGCTAAATGCCACAATGATTACTCTAATCCCCAAAGAAAATGAAGCAAGGACCCCATACCTCTACAGACCCATAGCTTTATGCAATGTGGTTTACAATATAATCTCCAAAGTCATAGCGAATAGACTGAAACCCCTCCTACCCACACTGATTTCACTGGAACAGGTGGATTTTGTAGAAGGGTGACAAATTTTGGACAACATCATCCATGCCCATGAGCTGAGACACACACTAAAAATCCAGAGGAGTGGGGGGACGATAATCCAACTTGACCTAGAAAAGGCTTATGACAAAATTAGCTGGCACTATATGGTCAAGAATTTGGAAGATTTTGTCTTCGCGCAACACTGGATCAACTGGATTGTTAGCCTAGTCTCAATGACAAGTTACTCACTTTTAATCAATGGATCCCCAGCCAAACCCTTCTAGCCTTCAAGAGGCACTAGACAAGGAGACATTCTATCACCTTTCCTGTTCATTCTAATGATGGAAGGAATCAGTAGAAGCATAAAAAACGGAATTGTCGCAGGAGAAATAATAGGCATCAAACCTTTCGAAAACTGCCCTACCTCCATGCACCAACAGTTCATTGATGACACCTTACTCCATGGCACACCCATGGTCAAGGAAGAAAAATCCTATAAAAGAATCTTAGAAGAGTTTGGGGAAGCCTCGGAAGCGAAGATCAATCACTCCAAATCCATGATCTATTTCTTCAATACCAACCCAACAATTCAAAGAAACCTGGAAAACATTTTGGGGTTTGAATGCAAAACACTCCCAATGAAATACTTAGGAATCCCCCTGACGGAAAGAGCATGCAAAATGGAAACATGAGAAGGAATGATCAACAAACTACATGAGAGGGTGAAGAACTGGACCTACATATACCTCAACCTAGCGGGGAGACTTATCCTGACCAAAGCAGTTCTGCAAGCAATTCTGACCTATATGATGTCAGTGTTTCCCGCCCCCAAAGGAATACTCCAAAAAATAAGAGCCATCCAAAGGGACTTCCTATGTCGAGGAGCGGAAAGTAAGAAAAAATGGGCCCTGGTGGCCTAGGAGAAGGTTTGCAAACCAAAATGAAAAGGAGACCTGGGGTTACAAGACCCATAAGTAACCAATGAAGCTTATGGGGAGAAACTCTGGTGGAGATGGTTCAAAGAAAAATCATCACTATGGGCAACCCTCTGGAAGGCCAAGTATGCCCCGGACATCAACGACCAAGATCGAATTCATTTTATGGGCACACGGGAGGGATCAACCATCTAGAATCTAGCCTGGCGCAACAAAACCTGGATCCAGAAACACAACTTATGGGAAGTGATAATGGTAAAACAACCAGATTCTGGGAGGACGCATGGAAACAAGAACCTAGAATGGAAAATATGGACAGGGAGGATCTCCAACAAGAAATGATAGTGCAAGGCAAAATCAAAATCCATCACTATTGGAAACAAGAAAATGTCTTTGACAGATGGAGGATCTGGGACAAACTCAATCTACAAAACAAAGATTGGCTCGCAACAATAATGAAAGAGGTGGAGGAGGAATTGGGGAAAAGGAAAATTGTAGTCTCATAAGAAGAGGGCCAACTAAGATGGGGCAGGAAAAATGGCGGGGAATTCATCTTAAAAGAGGCTCGGAATTGCATTGCGAACCAAGACCAAGAAGATCTAGTGCAACAGTGGGGAAATATTTGGGGCAGCCCCCAATGGTCAAAAATCAAAATCTTCAAATGGCTAGTACTACACAACCGAATTATAACCTGGGAAAACCT
>JZKD02S0318725.1:89836-114875 GCA_000966675.3 Picea glauca | reverse complement strand
GAGACTAGGAGGTATAATTACAACTAATGGCCTAAAGCCGACATAAATAAAATAGCATTACTAATATAATATGCCCCAATTAAGGGGTAATGAGCCAATATTAGGGCTTAACACTCAAACCATAAATGACGACATGCAAAGATCCATGTCAAGTAAGACAGGTCATGGCCACCAAACATACAATGTGGATCCATGCCAATATGACTCAAATCTGAACATAGCCACCAAAAATACACTATGGATATATGTGTTAAAGACTTAAATTTGAACATAGCCACGAGACATACATTGTGGATCTATGCAATAGTACAATCTGAATATACTCCCACACAACCTGAATCTGTTAGAAAAGATTCAGGGTCTTCATCTCCACCACTCTATAGTACGAATCTAGCCATATTGACGACACGACAACTGTCTTGGAAACACTGACTCAACAACACGGATCACAGACCAAAATTGTAATATTTATAAAGGAGTATGATCAAGAGACAAGCGGATTTTCCAACCTAGACACAAAGCAAGTGAAAGGATGTCATGTTCAAAAGTGACTCTTCCATAGAATACAGGTTTAGATACATTTATTTCCCAATTTTTCCCCAGCATTTCTAGTGAGTACCTCTTTATTTTTACACAATCTTGAGGAGGATAACATATGCTTGAAATGTAAGCTCATCCTTCAGATGATTCCCTTGGATTATGTTTAACGAACCCTAGGAAGGAGTGGTTCGGTCCCATATGGGTCTTTCGATGTTTTTTTAATGAGTCCAAAGAGAGAAAACTCGGGGGTTTTTCATGTTTAGAGAGTCTGAAAAACACTTTAAAGAGAACTCTCTTGGTTCCTTTTTCATAAATTAGTTCGATGAGACTGAAAAATTGATAACCTACCGCCCATCAAATGTTTTCTTAAAATAATTTTACGAGCGTGAAAAGAACAAGATCGCTCGACAATATTTTCATGTTTAGAGAGTCTGAAAAGAGCCTAAAGGGAACTCCAGGGGGTTCCTTTTTAGTATAACCTTTACCAGTTTGAAAAAGTGATAAAAATATACTTGGTTACTTTCTCTCGTATTTACGAGAACGAGAAAAAACAAATACTAATTTCGGTAACTTATTCTCATGTATTTACAAGCATGAGAACGAACAAAGACTAAGCTTAGGATTGTTTTCATTTTTACACAAGCTCTAAAACAAAACAAAATTATGCTTGGGATAGATTTTATTTTTACACAAGCTTAAAACTAACCAAAACTATGCTTGGACCTGGTTTCATTTTTACACAAGATTGAACCATAGGAAACTATGCTTGAGGTAGGTGGTTTCATTTCTACATAATCTTAAACCATAGAAAACTATGCTTGAACTTCCCAAAGCATAACACAGGGATGGTTGGTACTTAGCCCCCAGCTTAAAAACTAGTAACTAAACTTCAACATGAAGTCTAGAGGATGAAATCATTTCCCCCCAAGCTTCGATTTGTCCAACGACATAGGAGGATCAAAATAAGCTTCAAATACTAGACATAGGACTTGACTCAAACAGAGAGGGGGAAGTTGTTTCATTTTTTAACGAGCTTAACACAGGATAAGAACTATGCTTGAGAATCCAGGTTCAATCCCTAGACCTTTGTTTCATTTTTTAATGAGATTTACATAGAAACAGGAACTATGCTCATAAACTCTGTTTCATTTTTTAAAGAGGTTGCTACAGAGACGCGAAAACTATCCTCACAACTGGTTTCATTTTTTAACGAGATTGCAATCAGAAAACCATCCTCAAGACTGGTTTCATTTTTTAATGAGATTGAAATCCTAAAACCATGCTCAATGACTCTCTTCTTGATCATGGCTTCCAAGAGGATGATGCCCCAGAAGGACACCATGTCAAGAGGAAAAACTCGGTCATGGCTTCCAAGAGATCTTCACTCGATGAAAGAAACACACTCTAGAAGGAACACATATCGAGGGTTGCGATAGGGGTAAGGATATCAGACTCCAATAGCCCTACCGAAGAGATCACCATGTCAACTATCGGTTCTAAGTCATAAGAGATTGAGCTTACAGTGAGAGGCTCATCTGCATCGGCAAATAAAGGCATGGGAGACAATGCCACATAATTGACCTGTGGCAAGGGCGATACTGTTTTCATATACAAACCACTGAGGGAAGTCGTGGAGTTGATGTTAAAGTCAGGGCCAACAAAAAAAAGTTGATCAATAGTCATCATTTTTTCATCATGTGGGAAATATATCACATGAAAAAGAGTGGACACAGTAGCTTTCATAGAATAGACATAATCTCGCCCAAGAAGTAAATCGAAATCCAAGGGGTCTTGGACTACCATGACATCAACAAAGATAGTTTTCCCTCCCAAAGTTATATGAAACTGAGGAAGGATCCCTAAATGGCGACCGGTTCTTTTGTTAAAAGAAAACAGAGTCTGGGTAACCAAGACAAGCTGATGATAACCCAAAGCTTGCCAAGCAAGAGAGGAAAAAATACTAATTGACGAACCTTCGTCTATCAGCGGCTGAGGAACATCCCGTCCACAAACCTGTACTGTAATATTGAAAGGAATGTGAGAGGGAATATGAGGTCTAGTTAGAACACCCCAATTAAAAATGATGACTCATTACTTGGAGGGGGTTCCACGGGAGGAGGAATTCCCCCCAGCACAATAGTGTCTATATCAACAAGAAAAACTTGAGCAACATTGGGTTTACTCTCTAGCGGGAGAGTAGGATCGACTGATAACGAGATCAAATCGACCACTTGGGTTTCACTCTCCAAGGGGAGAATGGGGTTGACGGGTGGAAACAGATCGATCGCTTGGGTTTCACTCTCTAACAAGAGAGTGGGATCGATCGAGGATGGGATCGGATCGACCACTTTGTCAACTAGTTCAACTAAGGACTTGACCAGATTAACTATATGATCAACCAGACTAACCAACGAAGGGACCAAAGTGATCATTCCATCAAATACATGTGGGTCGAGAGTAAGCTTGCAATAAGAAGCTGGAAGTTGAGGCTGCGAAATAGTCATGTCTTCCAGTAATTTTGAGGCTTCATCCATACAAGGGAAAAGGTGAGTTAGATGACCTCCTTTGTATAACATGCATGGAAACTTGACTCTATGTTTCTTCGTCCCATCGGTATCTTGACTAGTTGACAGGAGGTCATCAACATGTTGTTCATAGGCTAACGACATGGGTTGGCAAGGGTGTGTAGACCATGCTTCTATGACCTTGGATAAACTAGGTAAATCCTTAAGAAGATGGATACCCTTACAAAGTATGCAAGGGTACTTGGGCCTATGGGTTGTTTGGGTGATCTTGGCATCATCAACACTCCCAGCATGATTATCAGTAACTGGTGGTTTTCCAACATGTCCAGGAGTGGTTGGAAGTTTAGACCCTTTCTTGTTTTTATTCTTCTTAATCTTCCTTTTATTCTTCTTCTTATCCATCGGGTTACTAGCTTCAGATATTTCACTTGGCGAAGAAGATGAAACAGAAGAAGACCTTGCAAGTGAAGAAAGTGAAGAAGATCTTCCTGTCGAAGAAGGTGAAGGATAAACATGAGGTTGATGTTCCTGGAGGGAAGTGCTTACAACCAAAGAACTTGTTGCATTCAGGATTACCTAAGTGGAAAGCAACTGTATTGGTAATCCAATGGTGAGACCTGGAAGGCTCAAAGTAGCAATGTGAGGAGGACCAATGTTTCCGTAAGAAGGAAAAACAAAAGGTTCCCCTAGCAAAGGGGTTCCTTCATTGGTAATTTTGGGAACTGACACCATTAAATAAAGATCCAACCTAGAGTCTGCTAGGGAAAACAAACAGCACACGCTAAAAATCTAGGAAGAAAACAAGCAAACAAAACCTTCTTACAATGAACACACTAGTTGGTGATGAAATCCAACATCACGGGATCAAGGTAAGAAAGGGATGAGATAGAGTAGGTGGAAAAGTTATGTTGACGACCTTCTTAACGGACTTACATTCTGGTGCAAGCTCCCACACATAATCCTGGGTATACCCTCCAAGGAGCCCGAGTGAGTTTGGCCAACATTGATTCCAGGTACCGTGAAGACTTTCCCCTCCACAATCACCTTGTGTAAATACCCTAAAGAGATAGGCCACTAAGGTTACCAATTACTACAATGATGCCTAGGGAAACAATCGATAGTCTGATCCACACGCAAAGGAAGGGTATCTAACCCAAAATCAACTCGAAATGCTTCCACTCATCATTGTGGGTATACCTTCAAGTGACCCCCATAATACATGCAATATCTACACCAAGACCAATAAAGCAGGGTGAGTAAATCTGTCAGTCTCAATTCGACCTTGTGATTGACTCTTGTGTTAGAAGGGCTTCCCAGGACAAAATGTAGCAATTGGATTTCACCGCTCCCTAACACAAGATTCTATGTTTGTTTGCAGCTTTGGAAAGTTATGTTTCACACCTATTCTAAAGCCCTACAACTAATATAATGTAGTTTTTCTACCAGAAAATATAAAAATGTCTAATCAATTTTTATAAGCGCTTTATTTTTAAGGTTGTTGTTACACAAGAGGAAAATGGTGTGGACTAAATGATGTTTTGACCGACTCTAAACAATGCAAAATAAATGAGAATGCAAATATTTCATTTTGATGAAAGCTATATTATGAGAAGGAGAAAACGTTTATCATTCCCAGATGCACAATGTCCCAAAATTTTATTAAACTCACTAATATCAAGAATTTTAAGAAATGAGCAAAAGAGACTGTACACCAATACACAATTTTAGGATTCAAGACTAAAAAATGGAAAAAACCATGCAATTTCGCTACTTCAAATGCAAATATGCCCCCAATCTAATGTAAGGCAAGAAATTAAATATTTTTTGTTTCAAATATAGCTAAAAGAAATAGCAAATATTTATAAAACAAAGCAACCTAAACAAATTTTCTATTTTAACACGAACTGTTCAGAAAAAGAAAAGATCTTTCACTAAACAATTCTAAAGAAAAAACAAAGCTTTGTAACTGAAAGACACTCAAAGCAAGAGACCAAATATTTCAAAAGAAAACAAAGAAAAGATGGCTAAAAGTAGGTTCAAAGCTATCAAGCAGACTGTAAACATATCATAATCAAACCCAAAATTCACCCCAGAACCTATATCACAGATCTGGGCAAGAAAAACCAACAAAAATCAATTTATGCAGGCTATCAGACTAACGCAGTGCGATGATCCTAGTTTTCCACAGGTTAGATGTGGATAGGATGCGTAAATTTCAAACTGGTCCTAACAGGCAGGGTGCGACGATCCTATATCACCGCACTATCCCTCAAAGAAGGGTGCAGAAATCAAATAAAAAATGGAAAAATAAAAAGTATGAAGGTTTTCCAATGAATTTAAACAGACAAAGAATCAAGCTGGATCTCCCAGTGACTCAGAAAACAGAACCCAAGCAATCAAATCAAGAAAGACAGACAAACTAGAAAAACAATTTGTTCCCCAGTGGAGTTGCCAATTTTCTTATCGAGCTAATTGTTAAGTGCGGACACAAATTAATCCCCGTAGCTTTACTACGAAACTAGAACAAAACAAGATAGTACACTACACTTTCCTTAGATTTCAATTATCAAATGAGAAATGGATCTAGAACATACCTTTTAAATATCGAAGATCCAACTTTGCCAATGCAATCCAAGCTCCGTCACGAGGCTTATGGAAAAATATCTGCAAAAGATCACAAGCCAACGAAGAAAAGAATAACATAGTCTATTTGATATGAAACTATGTACATGATCAAGGAATCATACAATATAAACCAATGACATTCATATAGGAAAGAAAAGTATATATGTATTAAAGAATGTGGAAGAAAGATACAACCAGATGCCTTGATGTCATCAGGTTCCTTACAACAGTTCCTTGCTTCCCACACACTTCTTTCTCCAAGGATTCTGAGACCATGGATCTGATAGTTACCCACAATCTATCTTGACAAAGAAAATCTCAAAGACAATATACAAACTCCAAAAACTCCAAGCTACAAAACCCAAGCTCAATCCAACTAAATTTCTCCATGAGAGCTCCTCTCCTTTTATAAGATGAAGAGGATAATGTGAGGAGGTTAGTATGATCCCACTAAATCATGAAAGCAAGTAATATCCAAACCCTTTGGAGACCACCTGACCATAAAAGATTCTCCTTCTAGAATCATCAAGAATATGCTCATTTTTCCCATGTACAGGAATTTACACACCCTAGCTATAGAGAAACCTACGAAAACTCTGCAACCCAGCTATAGAGCAAGGTGTGGAAATCAGGCATTTCCACACCCTGCGTATAGAGAAGCATGTGGAAATCTTCCTTAATAGGGTTTTTACAAAGGAAAATACAACTTCTTCTCTCAAGGAAAGTTCTTCTCCCTTCTTTCTTCAGGAATTCAAGCTATTGATACTTCTAAAGACAAAGGATAAGTTTACATCATTAATGCTCATAAGGGTGATGAAAATAATGTGAAACAATCACAAATACAGGTATGATAGCTCCATTGATTTAACTCTATATTGGTGTGATACAAGCTTCCTGTTAGGACTAATTTGAAATGTTTCCAGGCCAAACCCCAAGGTCACATGGACGGCTATGGATTCCACCATCCCCTTCAGGATTCCACCGATCCCTTCAGATTTATTTTTGTTATTGATGTTTAACCCCATCCGACTTAAACAGATTCATCATGACAATGAACACCATCAACTCATTCCATTATTTACAGAGATCCATTAACAAAATGGACATACCCAGGGTAAAGGTAGTGGTTTCAGCAGCCTATCTAGCTGACCAAGAATTCACGCAGAAGGCCAATGAGGATGCAAGCATGACCACGCCGGGGCATGACTACTAGTCACAAGAATGTTCCTGACATTCATAAGATCAAAAGATAGAATCTATAAGAGGAAATTCGGGAGATTGCAAGCCCTCTAAGAATCAAAATAAATATGAAACCGATGACTCTGGTCGACCAACCAAAATTCCTACCTATCGACCAGCCAAAATTCCTACCTGCGTTGAGGGAAAGTCAACCACAACAAAATGAAGGTCCCTTGACTGCAGCAGAATGAAGGTGAGGCATCGACCGTGGAAGAATTTTTGTAGTTGGTACAGTTAGGCTGGATTTGAAGAATATAGATGAACAGAGTCTGCAATCATCTTGAGTCTAAGCTCGTCACAAATACAGGTATGCTAATATTATTTGTATTATTATTTGTATTATGGTAAAATAGCTCTGTAATGATAAAAATTGAGCAGGATGAGGTGATGAGGGTTTGAGGATTTGGGTAGGTGGTGAGCACAAATTTCAGAGAGTAGATGTGATGCCATTGCAATGATGCATGTTACACACTTGGTGAATTCGCTGCCACTAGGTGAATTTGTTGCCACTAGAGATGTTTGTAACAAATATGGACTATATAACAAATATGGATGAATAATTTAATGTTTGAAATTAATGCTATCTTGAAGCCTAGCATTAATCGAACTTTCCATATATACTATAAAAAAATATCATGTTTCGTAAGTTTAAATCCAAAAAATCAAGCAAATTTCCTCTCGCTACCTTGATATGAGGCCAAATAAGACCTCAAATATAAAAATTAGACTTAAAAATTAAACGTGAACGTGAAAATTGTATGAGTTTTCAAAATGTTTGGTTAAAATGGTTAGTTTACATAGATTTGTGTGCAAAGATTAATAGAACAACGAGGAACCAATTACTAATGGTCCCTGCAACCCGAAGGGTAGGGACTAATAAAGTCTTTATATATTTCTTCAATCTATCCATCAATTATATCTCAAAAAGTTTAGGATAAGTTCTTAACTTTGGTCATAAATATCCTTATTTTAGGAAGAGTATGTAATTTACAACTTTTTAGATGATGGGATGATTGTCTAATAAGTTTAGGATAAGTTCTTAACTTTGGTTAGAAATATTCTTATTTTAGGAAGAGTGTAATTTACAACTTTTTAGATGATGGGATGATTGTATAATTTCTTATAAGGTCATTTATTAATGTAGTTGACAAGAATTTTAAATATATATTTTTAAAATTAAATAGTTACAATTCAGATTGTTGATATTGATTGAGGATTATTAAATATTTATAATGCAAAGTAAAAATACATTTAAATTACATACAATATATACACCTGAGCCATTGTAAACACATTTTACACATACAATATATACACTTTAACCATTCAAACATAATAAACACATTTTTTAACGATTTGTATGGTAGCCAATAGATTATTTCTTCCTAGATCACCATGAATTTACCGTGGACAACATCATGGGGAGGTAGAGAGTGAGTGTGTTAGAGTGTGGGAGGGAGAGATAGGAAGACATATAGGGGGGTAGAAAGTGTGTGTGGGAGGAAGAGAGAGCAAGGCATAGAAGGGCAGTAGAGAAAGTGTGTGAGAGTGTGAGAGGGAGAGAGAGRAAAATAGAGAGCGGSRTAGAGAGAGAGGGATGGGKGCATRGAGARAGAGAGTGCRTGAAAGTGTGAGAGAGGAAGAGAGMAATACAAAGAGTAGGGTTAGAGATAGAGAGGGAGGAGGGGGGGGGAGATAGAAATAAAAAGAGGAGGGGAAGAGACAGAGTGTGAGAGGGAGGAGAGGGAGAAAGAGAGGGCGGGTAGAGAGAGGGATAGTAAGAGGAAGGGAATCCGAGAGGAAGACAAAGAAGGGGGGTAGAGAGAGAATGAGAGGAAGAGGGGATACATAGGGAGACAGAGAGGAGCAATAGAGAGAGAAAGAGGGGCAGAGAGAGTGATACTGAGACTAACAACAAGGAGAGAGAGAAAGGGTGGAAGAGAGAGAGAGAGAGAGTCTGAGGCATGTAAAGGTAAGGTCTAGCTCTAGGTCTTTCCATGCCTTGTGATTTCTAAGTCTTTCCATGTCTAGGTCTTACCATGTATAACAGTGTGAGGGAGAGAGAGATAGATAGATCCAAGGGTAGAGAGGGAGAGTGAGAGGAATATAGAGAGGGGGGGGTGGGAAGATGTAGGAGAGGGAGGAGAGAGATAGAGAAGGAAATTATTTATAAGAGCATGTGCGTGCACGCTCCTAGAATGCATGTGCGCTCTTAAGAACATGCATGCGTTCTTTTGAATTCAATTTTTTTGGGCGATATTGAAAAAGTGTATGATGACTTGGTAGCCTCTAATTTAGGTTCAGGATGAAAAACCTAGAGGTTTGGTTTGCAAATTGATAAAAACCTCCATTTTTGTGAATTCCCCTCTATATCTTTGTCTTTGACGTTATTTTTATATAGGATAAAAAATTCAGTTGTTGATGAAACTATAGACATAGATTGAGTCATCTATGCATATTTCATATTTATATATATATATATATATATATATATATAAATTAATATTGTTTACTAATTTTCATTTATTTTTGTCTTCATATATATCAAAATCCTAGAATACATACCTCTTGTTTATGCTATACCTTTTTCTCGACTTAACCATTTCTCAAATGAGTTATATGAAACACTATAGTATATTGATGACTATGATCTAAAAGAAGAAGAAATTTTTTTGATCATGTTAAGGCCCTCTTCGCCTGCATGAACAAAAGACGTAGTAATTTCAGGCATATGTTGACTTTGATAATTTAAAAAAGATATAAAATTAATATAAAAAATTTCCAAAAAATACATGGCACAAGAAAAATAGGTTCTCTACAAGTATACAAGTTTTTGGAACTAAATTCCATCATTGAGATACTCAACACCTGCACGAACAAAAACATTTACCTTGTATTTTGTTGGAAAAATAAGATACCACTGTTAGAAAAAATCACATTTGACCTAGTTATTCACAATGTCTATGAATAAAAGTTGTATATTTGAAAAGCTAGTTCAAATTACTATATTTCATATTATTACACCATATTTAAATTCATTTTAAAAGTATCTTGAATAATCCCTCCAAGTTAACAGATTATTGTTTTCTAGGTTTGCATTACCACTAATGCGTCATGAGAGACCACCATTAGCTTGCACTCACAAAATAAATTTTGAACTTTTAAATGACCATGAGCCCGACTCTGATCATAGACCTTTAACCCTAGCTCTAAACTTTACCCTACACAAAAAAAACCTTGAAGATAGCTATGGTAACCAAATGCATGCTTTTTGACAAAAATAAAGATGATCTTTTTTTAAAGGCCTTAAACACCGATTTAAATATTCTATTTTATAAAAACAATATTGAATACATTAATTTTAAAACAATCCTCTCGTCCTCCACAAAAAAATTATCTATCAAAGTGTTGTGTAAAAAGAAGCATAGAATTGTCGACCCTTGGTATGATAATGAATGTAAACTTGCTAGAAAATCCATCAGGGATGCATGTAATGAGTCTTTGAAATACAATAATATTAATATACACAAATCCCTAATTAAAATAAAAAAAGGAACTACATAAATATAAAACAAGAGAATATTTTCCACCTTTCTAAGCTAGATCCAAAGAAATTTGGTAAATTCTGACTCATAAAACTAAAGAAGAAGTTGTTCTTCAAAACATCGATGATGTTAAAAATATTGTACTAGCTAAATTTAAGGAGAATCTATGATGACATAAAGAATTAGAGGATAAAAGAAAATTAAGATATTATAAGGAGGTGGTTAACCCCAACCCTGAAGATCAAAAGTATCTATTTGTTTTGACTAGCTTAAAGAAGAGAATCAATATTGCTAAAATAAGAACTAATTCTCATGAGTTGCATAGTGAGACTGGGCATTGGACAATCCCCAAAACACCATGGAAAGAAACAATATGTCACCTTTGTGACTCCAAGAGGGTTGAAGATGAATATCATTTTCTCCTAGAATGCCCTGGGTATACCCAAACCAGATCCTAATTTCCAAATATTTGTCACAATATTGACCTTCTCTAAGTCATCAAAACTTTAGTGATCTTGGAATTCTTCTCTAAATGATTTTCAAGCATCTAAATAACATTTTAAGGAAATCCACATCATCTCTTACATTTATTAAGGTCCAATACAACAATTTTGATCTCAGTGGAAGTGAAGCATCATCACCATCATCATCATGTTTTTCCAAAAGTATAAAAAAATCATGTTAAAATGATTAGTAACATTCTACATAAATTTAAATTTTTAATTAATTATATATAATATATACATATATTATTTATTATTAATGTAAGAAATTATATTAAAAGAATTAACATTTTTTAAACAAAAATTAATTCTTTAGTTAATTATGTAAAATAAAAATAACATTAATAATTATTTCTTATTACACTTGAAAAAATACTAATTTAAAAAATTCTTCACAAGGTTTCATTTGTAAAATGACAATATAATTAATATTGTTATGTGTTAGATTTTGTTGTTCTTCTCTAACATATTAACAAACAACAATGTTGTATGAAAGGTATACTTGTTCTCATAAAAGTTAGATAAATATAATTATTAATCTTCATTATCATATTAATATGAATATTTAAAATATTATTTTTCAATAAAATTATAAATACTATTACATATATAGAAAAGTTATTTTTAATTCTTCATAATTAACTATATAAACAATTTTTTTTAAGTAAGAATCTATTTATTATCTTTTATGAACCAAAATTACAGTATCGTCAGAGATATCAAGGATTAGTTTGTGTTGAATTGCCCTGAATGGAAACCAATTTAGCTAGTCTCTTAGCTCTGTAAGCAATTGAAAATTATATAACATGTTCTGAATCACGCCGTAGGGAAACCCATTCAGCCGGACCAGTCATGCAAACTATAAGACCAAAATAGACTAACTCCTAAAAAAATAAATTAAAATAGGCTAACTGTGCTAGGCGTCGAAAATGGCCCAAGAGGAAGCTTCCAAAAACATTAACAGTGAAAAAAATAAAACATGCAAGCTAACACCTGTGCCCCAGACTGCTCTCATGGTGTCTGACGTTCATTCTTGTCCACGTCTCCCTCGACAGCTACCTAGATAGATGGAGAAAACAATTCCTCTGAAGCAGCTAGAGCACTAGTAGCCAGTTCTAGAGAGTGCATGGAGTTGAGTAGGGTCGCGAGAAGACATTCAATTTGCTCTGCTCACTCATCCAAGTGTTCAAGCCGAAAGCACAGGTTGTCCACGTCCTTTTTTACTGCAAAGAACAAGTCTTGTATTATTTCCACCAAGTCACAAAATCTTGAACATGAAGCATAATCAGAGCATAAATGGGTCTGGCTCAGAGGCTCTTCCAATTGAGAAGGGTATTCCTATAGAGATGGAACTGGGACAAAGGGTGGAAAGTGGACAGAGGGTCATGGTGAGGGGGAAAATGGTGGTGTCGAGGGGACGGAGTGTTGAGGTGAACTCGTTGGGAAGACTGAGGTTGGATTTGAAGATGAGGCCATATCCTGGATTGGGCCAGGAGCATATCCCAGAGAATTTCCATGGATATCAAACCACTCCACATGACAGGCCCATGGTGAAGACAAAGGCGAAAGACTACTCTGACCTGGAGAGGACTTGGCGAAGGAAGGGAGAGAGGAGTTAGGTGATGGAGAAAGGACAGGAAGGGGTCGGTTGGCCATAGCTTCTTTGTTTGGATACCAAATAGGACCTCACTTTGGCTTCCTGTGAAGTTGAGGCATAGACAATAGTGAGAAAGAGTAAGGCGGAGTCAAGAATAAGAAAATGAGCCACCAGCAGGAGGTAAAGACCAGAGAGGCCAACAAAGAAAATGGGATTCAAACAGGAAAGACATAGGCATAATGGTCCAGCCAAGGAGCGTCTCCATAATAAGGAGACTGGATATGAAGTTCACACGCACGCAGAGGTGACAACCAACATGCTTCCTCCACCACCATGATGAAAAACCAGAGAAGGGCATGCTAGAGAAGTTAGTTAGGGTCTCACAAAAATGAAGGCGGACAATAGTCATCGGGGGGTAATAAAGGAAGGGGGGATGGTGCATGTGTCGGTCACGTGGGATGTGGAGAGGTGGCAAGCATCATCTTCTCCCATGGATGCATGGATTCTGATGACACCCCATCCAGGGGGCTATTAGTGCTGAGAGCCTGAGCAATACAGTCTTGGAGGATTGGATGATCCTTGTGGGTGGGGGGCATATAGAGAAGATTTGGTCCATCTAGAGCCACCCCAATATTAGCTAACTTATCCACTATCTGATTACATATCCGTCGAACATGTGAAGGAATGAGAGCTAAGTGAGGTTGAATGAGAGTTGCAATGGAGTTGAGTCCATTGGTAAGCCACCAGCAGGGGGAAATTTTGTCCAGGTCCGCCCCATTAATTTTTTTTGCAAAAAGGCTAAGAATTATTTGTGAGTACCCCTCAAAAATCAATTTATGGTATCAAAACTCTTGAGCAATATGCAGAAATTTCATGAGACCCAAAGTTCTATTGTTTTGTTTGTATTATGTCCAATCCTATTGGCAAAGATAAGCATAATTTTTAATTGGTTGTTGCGGAGAACCACTCCGAATCCAACAGGGATCAGATTACCTTTGGAGGCGCCATCAAAATTTAACTTGATAAATCCTAGATTCGGAGGAGACCAGTATGAAGGGTTTTCTCTGGATTGGGATCTTTGAAGTTTCCTGGAAGGATAAGGATTGAAGTTGATGTTCCAGCTATCCAGGATACACTTTTCTTGAGGAGGACATGACAAGTCCTCTTCTTTCCAATGTTGCAGATGGATGGTCTCTCTGATGTTGTCATGAATGTGTTTCCAAACTATCTGCCAATCAAGATGAGACAAATGGAATATTATCCTATTGTGTTCTTTCCAGATCTTCCAAATGATGAAACACAAAAGTAGCTGCCAAATGCGGTTGAGGATGGGAGAATGAAAAGTCAAGTCTCTCTATCCTTCTATAATTTCCCTGAGGCCTTCTTGATTTTGATCTATTGCACGCATGCATATGGCACACTGGTCGCATATTTGAGAACTATAGGAGCAGAGGTTTAGAGGGTTATTTTGAGATTCAGAGTCTCCTAGGAAGAGAGGGAAAATGGAAGGCCCTACAAAGCCTCTTTTCATGAGATTATCTCAGGTGAGGATACCTTTATGTACTATAAGCCAAAGGAACGTGCTATTTTTTTTCCAGTGCTTAGTCAACCACTTTTTTGTCCAAACTTGATCTTTGGGGATAAGGTGGAAGGATTCTTTGATGTTGTATTTTTATTGAATAGTGAAGGTGCCCCTCGAAGAATGACCTCATATTAGAATGTATTCTCCCTGAAGAATTTGAATTTTCCTAGAGATGGTTAGCTCGTGCCAAGGATGAAGATCCATGTGCTTTGGAATGTGGAGTTCTATACGAGTGGATTTCCAATGATGCCAAGTAGCACCAAGGGGTCCTCTTGCTAATATTCAGTGACTATGACTAGACCCGCCTGAGTGGTAGGGGAAAGAAAGTTTTCTTCCTTAGAATCATGCACTAGAGAGGACCATTGCTGCCAAGAATCATACCAAAAGTAATTTGTTCTTCCATTCCACACTTCCCAAGAAGCGTGATCTCCAATCAAGGAGTGGTTTTGCTTTACCCCATTTCAGATCAAAGAGCCTGGAGTATTTTCATTCCATATGATTAGATTTTTTTTTCTATATTTGGAGCATATTTATGTCTCCAAATTCGGGCCTAGAGATCTTTAAGGAACTTAATCCACCTCCAACAAATTTTAGCAATGAGAACTTTGTTGAGAGTGGATGGGTCCCGCAAGCCAAGACCTCCATTTAATTTTGGTTTGCAAATCTTTTCCCAGCTGATCAGAGATATTTTTTGGTAATTCTTTGCCCCCTTCTAGAGAAATTTCCTTTTCAAGGTTTTGATGGTAATTAAAATGAAGCTAGGAGTCGCCAGAAATGAGAAGGAGTAAATGGGAAAGGATTGAAGGAAAAAATTGAGCAGGACGAGGAAAATAGGAAGGTTTAGCGAGTGAAAAGTCCAAGAGGAAATTCTTTTATCTAGGGAGGAAATAATTCCTTCCCAAAATCTATTTCAGAGAGCTTTGTTTATAAGGGGGGTGCCAAGGTATTTGGACGGAAGCGAGCTATGCATGAAGCCCATGATATTGGTAATATGAAGTTGGACATGGAGCGAGGTGTTAAAGAAGAAGATCAGGGATTTATCTCAATTAACGTCCATTCCTAAGGCATCACAGAAAGTTTGAAAAATACAGAGGATCTGAAGTGCTTCTTGAATCATTGGGGAGTCTAGCATTAAGGTGTCGTCAACAAACTGGTTGTGGGAATCTAGGAGATCAATGCCATGAATGGAGAGCCCAACTAGAGATCTGTCGATTATGGATGCTTTAATGAAACATCTTATCCCTTCTGCCATGATGATGAAAAGGAAAGGGGATAGGGGATCCACTTGTGTTACACATTATTTTGGTCACTCTGATGATGACTCTACAGGCATGTGTTCAAGCTCTCAAAACAATCTTTTACATGAGGAAAATGACTAAGTTATTCCCCTATAAGGAATATTTTTAGAATGATGTTGCAGGCTGACAGTGGTACACAGTGTGAAAATCCTTGATTTCCATAGGCTACTCTATGCCTAGTTCGCAGGATTTCTGCATGCTGCTATATAGGCAAGGTGCGGCATTTGAAGCTAAGGAAAGGAAAAGGTTTCATGAATTTCTAGAAGAAGAATCTTCTAGAATGTGAGGTGGCTTCCATATGATTGTCTTCTTGTTGGATTCTCTTATTTGGTGGGATCATCCTCATCCTTGTAACCACTTCACCTTCTCCTATATAATGATGGGTTTCTCATGGAAAAGGCTAAGCAATATTGAGCAAAGAATTGTTGAAAGAATAGGCTGAAGACTATGTCAAGGATCCTATTATGACTTATGCTTGAGGCCTCCATTTTTCCATGAAGCTTTTGTGGACCATCTTCATACAAATTCAGAACAAGTGTATGTGTGTGTTGGAACAAAGGACCACCAAAAGGGAACTTGTGACATCAAGGCAATTTGGTTGTATCTTCCACTTTTACTTAATATGATACGGTGACATGTTTCTTTCCCATAAAATCATTAGCGTTTTATTACATGACTCCTTGATCACGTGTTTAGGTTTCCATTGAATCTACAATTGTTTCTTTCACTTTGGTTTTTTTGTGTCATTGCAGATCTGATCTCACAAGAGCACCGGAGCGAAGCAGGGACAACAGAGATATAAGGAAGAAATATTTAAAGGTATGTCATATATTCCTTATTTGGTAGTAAATTCAATGGTAGCAACTTAGGGAAAGCATCATTTCCTATCTTGTTTTTTTCTAGATCCAAGTGGATCTAGGGAGATTAGTTTATGTTCGCATTCATCGATTTATCCAATAACAGCTTGTCGTATTCCGCGAGAGGGAGAGAAGGGGTAAGAGGGAACTCCATTGATCATAATTGAGAAGAAATTTTAGGAAGTGAGGTTTAGAATCAAGTCTACCCAGGTAGGAGCAAAGCCAAAGGAAAGAAGAGTGGATTTCATGTAAGCCCAACTTATTTTATCAAATGCTTTAGAAATATATAACTTTAATAAAATACCTGGATTCATCGTACTTTGGAGAGAGTGGATAACTTCATGGAGAGCATCACGTTGTCAATAATTTTCTTTCCTTCCACATATCCTAACTATTTGGGAGAAATGATGAAGGGAAGGAGGGTCTTGAGGTGTCGGGCAATCACCTTCGTTAACAACTTATAGATTACATTGTAGAGAGAAATTGGTTGGAACTACTTAGGATGAGTGACTCATTCTTCTTTAGGTATGAGGGTAAGGAAGGTGGAATTAATCACAAGGAGAACTTGACCAGAGATTCGAGAGTCCTCAATAATTTCCCATACTTCCTCCCGTATCATGGGCCAATAGAAGTGAAAACATTTCGTCGTGAAGCCGTTGGGACCTAGAGATTTACCTTCAAGAGTGTCTTGTAGTGATAGATATACTTTTTCAATCGTGATTGGTATTAAGCAGAATTCATTATGTTCCTGAGTTATGATTTCTGGAATGTGATGAGTGATCATTTCTATGGAAGGAGATATGTCGCCAGGGGGTTCAGACAACATATCTTGGTAATAGGAGACCAATTCCTGCTCAAGATATTTATGTTTTTGGAGAATCTGGCCTTGATCCATGACCAAGTGAGTGATGCAATTATGTGTCTCCGTTGGATCGTTGCTCGGTGGAATAAATTGGTGTTTTGTTCCCCCTCTTGAAGCCATTGTATTAGAGACTTTTTCCTCCACAAGATTTCCCCTTGATATTGCCTCTCCTCCAACTGTTGTTTGATTAGTGTTTCCTACTCTTTGAGTTGCTCCTTGAGGCCCTAATTTTTTATTTGTATATGGAGGAGCTTCATTTGATCATTTAGATTCCTTTGGGCTTCGAAAATATTTCTGAAGTTCTATTTGTTCCAAAGCTTGAGGCGCTGCTTAAAGTTTTTTAATATTTGTTGAAATCGGTACATTTTGGAACCTTGAGGGATAGTCGCTTCCCTCCACCAGGTTGAGGTGATGGTTTGGAAATTTGGATGATTGAGTGAGAATCACTCGAATATTAAGGGCTTGCATCCTGGAGAGTTGTTGGTTGTGGAGCCTGATTATCTTCCTGATTCAAAGGTATTTTTTTTTAGCCGTGTTTATACCCCATGAAGACTTTTCACCCCGAAAGAATGTACACTCCTACATGTGGGGGAGTTCAGAGGAGGGTTATCCCCTCTACGGGGTTCGGGGGAAAATCCCCCGAAGGAAAAATTGTCTTGTAAATGTATATTGTAATTTCATAGTAAATCTAGACCATTCATTATAAGGTCGCAGAACTAACAGTAGAAGTTATGTTAGGGTTTTTTTCCCTAGAAGGAAACCCTCTTTTATGAGGGAAATGTATTGCAACTATGCATCATTGTGAATATTGTATTCTAAGTGAGGATACTTTGAGAGAAAGAAGAGGAAGTTACATCGGGTGTGTTGTAGGTTGTATCCCTTCATTTGTTGGATAATAATAAAGGAAGGTGTAGTGTCCCCAAGGACGAGCCCCGATGTAAACCATGATATGAAAGAGATTGTAAATATGTGTTATAGGCTGGTGAGACGAGTTTTGTATTAGCCAGTAGGCTTATGTGTTTGATTAGGCCAGAGACCCTAAGGATTGAAGGCCAAGGTCCTGGATTTTGTATCTGTATATATATGCAGCACATCAATAAAATATAAACACTGCCAGGTGCAGACTGACCACGATGAATGAGTGATGGGGTACTGAGCATCCACAAAGTGGGCAAGAAACTAGGGGCTGGAAGGTGGGAAAGGGGATGAGTGATGAGCCTAGGGGCTTAAGCCTGGGAAATAATATTTTAATATTATTTTAAAAGAGACATGTGCATTTCCGTTTATCCTAAGTTCCTGACAAGGGAGGGAATGTGCAAAGGGGATGTACGTTGTGGTACGCATGCAGTTCCCAGGGTGGAAAGTGTCAACCCTGGTGCATGAAAATATAATCGCCAAGATGAACTGTGGGGGGGAGCTTCTCTTCCATTCAGACCCGAACCTCGGAAGGGGAGACCAGTACGACCTCTGCTAGATACCCTGGTTCATCTCGGAAGCTGTAAAGCCTGTGTTGGTGCTGCAAAAATAGGGGTACGCCCTCTGTTCTGGGAGGGGGAGAAGATTGTGTCCGTCTGAAAGCCAGTTGACTCTTTACCCATTCGAACCAGGGAGTCTGTGTAATTTCGTGCATGGATTGTTGTCCCCCATTTCCAGAACCATCACCTTGAGATCATCCCGTGATTGTTGAACCAGTTTGGGAAAGCCTGTGTCTGTTTTCCCCGTGGGTTGTTGTGACCACGCAGTACTGGACTGCGTGAGGCTTTTTGGCCCGTGAGCGACTCCTCCAGGTGAGAGAGTGCGCAGAGGAAGGAGAGGGCTCCTAGAAGGAACCCTGTAGCTTCTACAGAACCCCGAGACTTCCGGTCCGGTCTGTTCTTGTAACCCAAGGCAAGGGAGACTGGCATCCAAAGGACTGTCCAGGTGACAGAGAAGGTGCACTCTCCTGGGCTGGAACAGGCATGTGGGGAATGAGGGTCTGTGGGCAGTGAGCGTGGGAGATTCCTGGGAGAGAATTCCTTCCTGGTGGTTGTGAGTGATTGTTTTCCTTGTAACCTCAGCCTGAGTCTGGATTCCTTGCCCTGGGGTGGAGCTCAGTCCCAACTCGGGGGTGACCCACTGTTGAGTTGAGGAGTAGTGCAGTCTATGGCTGGGAGGTTCGTGGAAGGCCTGTACTTGGTTGGTGATTTCTACAGCTGTTAAAAGATAAGTATTCTGAATTATGCTTTGATCATGTCTTGCATGACTGAGTTGTTTATGTATCATGTTTCTGATCTGTAAATGAATTACTGTTGAATGCTATGGCTTGTTTAATTGTAGCAGCAACTTATATATTTTACTCTGAGATTTAAGTGTGTTTAATTGTTTAAATTCATTTTCTTATAATTTCCGTACGAATTATGTAAAAGCCATGTACATAATGGTAACTGAAAGGTTTGAAAACCTAAGTAGTGTAAAAAGGTACACTACAAATTGGTATCAGAGTGAAGGTTTCAACACTGAGCCTAGATGGGCCAGTTGAGTGGTCTTTGGACCGAGGGTGAGAGGAGAAATTGTGTTTGGAGGACCAATTTCGGACCCTGGTATGACCCGGAGTGTATAGGAGTTTAAACTCGGAAGGATTGTGAGTCATAAGATAACTATGGGAATTACCCATCAACCGTCCGAGTTGACAGAAGTTGCACAGGGTTTAAGTCCTCATGGGTAGAGGAGAAGTCCCGGATAGGCGTCGGGATATTAGAGTCATCGGGGTTTTACCCATCGGGGAATTGGAAGACCCGTGCACACGAAAACGGGAATCGCAATATCCCGATACGCGATTTCCCGATGGGTACAAGGACAGAGTGGGGACCACCAGGGTTAGAGTGGAGGACAGATGTCACCCCACGTCGGGGTTCAAAACTTCGTAAGTTCTGGGAACAAGTGCAGTGAGGTTTCGATATCGCGAAACGCGATTTCCCGATTGTCAAAGGAGTGTGGGCCATAGGCAGGGGGTTAAGGTCAAAGCTCATCGGGAAATCGGGGATTCCGTGGCCAAGAGTTTTGGCACATTTTGATTCGCGAAACCCCAAACCCCGATAAGGGAAAAGGCCGGGGTCACGAGTCAGCGGTCACATGGTGTAGAGCCATGGCAGGGGCTAACGCGTAAAGGAACACGTCGGAAGTCAGAGGATCGAGAGTTTCGAGTACGTGAGCATCGTGACATAACAAACCTGAAACCCTGACGAGAGCTATGAGTAGAGGTCACATGGACCTGGGCTTAACCGTGAAGGGTTAAGGCAAAAAGGCGCATCGAAAAATCGGGATTTCGAGAAATCTGATGACATGAAACATGCTTCTCATAAAACCGCGAATCCCGATATTGCGACGGGATTAACTTAACCTTTAAACCTTTTAATTCTGAATTAAGTAATTTAAGTTTTCAAATTTAATTAAAGATCAATGCTAATTAATTATCCTTCTAAACAAGTCTTAAAGTAAACTTTCTTTGAATGACCTTTAATACGTCATTGTTCGATTTAGTAAGTTTCTATTATATGTGTGAGGTGACCAAGACTATGGAAAACTCATGCAAACCACATGGTTGAACAAGTCATATAGTATCGATCACGTGGACCAAGGCCTAGCCAGGAGGACTAGCACACAAAGGGGCACATCGGGTTTTGAGGGCTGAAATCCCGATAGGAGGGTAAGACCATGGTCGCGAAGGCATGGTCATATGCGATAAGAGCTAAGCTCAGAAGGGCTCGCGCGTGAAGGAAGCTCATCGCAAATCGGGAATCGGGGATTCAAACCACCAGAACATTGCCGGATTCAAAATCCCGATAAAGGTAACCCCGATAGAAGGAAGGGAAACCTCGAAGAGTTTCCTGTGGGAGGAAAAGTTTCCCGATAGGGAAACAAGAGAATTTAAAAGTTCTTCATGGACCGAGATTCTGAAGTTCTGAAACTCGACAAACACAGAGCCAGACAGAGCTCAGAAAACTTGTCAAGTTGAAATGTCTTTCATTTTTGTTCATAATAGTTATAAACGTTGTGGATTATTCATGAAGTTTAATGGCCTGACAATTTTGAATTGGATTGCACAGTGCATGTTCAGAATACAACAAAGGCCAAAATTCCAGTTAATCAACATCGAGCATGGAGTGGGGAAGAGTGCAAATTATCCCTGAAATGGAAGATGAACGAGAAGGAAAGGATGTTAACCTGGGAATCTAAGGGTCAAACTCCAATGGGGATGGAAAAGAGATGAATAAGGAAGGACATATAATGAAAATCCTTGAAGGATTGCAAGGAGAGGCCAATGAGCGTTGAAGCTGATAGCTGAAATCTCATGAAAGTTAAGGATCGGCAAGGGAAGTTAAACTTAAAACTTCTATAGAGTCTGGAAAGAATAGAGAAGAAACTTGAGAAGGAAAGAGACTCAGGTACGACAGAGAGTCACCGAGGACTTGGGAGAAGAAGCAGATCGACGAGTAGTAGCCGACATCACAGTCGCTCCCAAAAACATTCGGATAGGGAGACACACAGTAGTTCAAGCTCGTCTCCTACCAGAAAACATCAGAAATATGGAAGGGAGGAATTGAAAGGAGAGATGAATAAAATTAAACCTCCAACATTTGATGGGGAGCATAAGAAGGAGGAAGATGTTGAGACATGGTTGCTTGGCATGAAGAAATACTTCCAACTGCAGAATTATTCTACCCATGCAGACGAAAGAATTGCAACGTACCAGCTGAAAGGAAAATCATCCATGTGGTGGGATCAGTTTGTGCAAGTGCATCACATCAGAGAGAAAGAGGTCATGTGGAAGGAGTTTAAGAGGTATTTCGAGAAGAAATACCTGACTAAAAGATACTATGACAGAAAGATGAAGGAGTTCTTCGAACTCAAGTTGGGAAGTATGACCATTGATGAGTATGAACAAAGTTTTCTGGAACTGTTGAAGTATGTTCCATTCATCAAAGATGAGGTTTTCAAAATTCAGGGGTATCTGAGTGGACTGCCACCTTCCATTGGTGACAAGATTCAATACGATGATCCTAAGACCATGGAAGAAACCATAAGAAGGGAGAAATTCCTATATGAACAACAAAGGGAAAATCCTACCTTTCGGAAGGCTTGGGATGACTAGAAGAGGTTTAAAAAGGAACAGAGGCAGAAGGGAAGTAAGCCTTCCTTTTTCAGAAATAGTCCTTGGGGACAATCATATTTTAAAGAGCCTAGGAAAGTTGAAGGGAGTGAGAAAATGCCAAGGCCTCCACCCATGGAGTGTTGGGGCTGTAAAGGGAATCATCGATACGGAGACTGCCCCCATAGGAAAGAAAAAGCAAGAATTGTCCATACTGTTTAGCAAGCTGAAACAGTGGAGGATATGGGCAGCAGAATGTCGAGGTTCTACGCAGCCCTAGACAACAAGCAAGCAGAATTTCAGTCACATATGATTGAAGTGGAAGGTATGATCAACAACCGACCACTTGTTATTTTAATTGATTCAGGGGCTAGCCATAGTTATGTAGATCCTAGAGTGGTGGAAATTTTGCATCTAACGAGAAGCAAACATGAGAAGTCTTGGTTAGTACAGTTAGCCACAGGAACGAAGAGGAAGGTCACTGAATTGGTTAAGTCATGTTCAGTGGACATGAAAGGAATGAGCACTAGGGATGAATTGAACATTCTGCCTTTAGGCTCATATGATTGCTTAATTGGGATGGACTGGTTGGACCAGCACCATGCCCTTCTGGATTGTCGAAACAAGAGGTTTACATGTCTGAACAAAGAGGGAAATCAGGTAACAGTCCAAGGAATTCCCAGAGCCGTGGCTGTGAGGGAAATCTCAGCTATGCAGCTAAAGAAATGTTACCAGAAAGGCTGTCAATTATTTGCAGCCCAGGTGGAAGAAGCATTTCAAGATGAGGTCTCGAATCTAGAAGACCACAGAGTTCTCAAAGAGTTTGAGGATGTGTTTCAGGAGGTGCCTAGACTACCTCCGAACAGGGACATCGATTTTTCTATAAATCTGATGCCTAGAGCAGCTCCAGTTTCGAAAGCTCCTTATAGGATGAGCACACCAGAGATGAAAGAGTTGTAATTGCAGCTCGAAGAGCTATTAAAGAAAGGCTACATTCGTCCCAGTGTGTCACCGTGGGGAGACTTGATTCTATTTGTGAAGAATAAAGATGGAACGTTGAGGTTGTGCATTGACTTTCGGCAGTTGAATAAAGTCACTGTCAAAAACAAATATCCTCTGCCAAGGATTGATGATCTTTTTGATCAGTTAAAGGATGCGGAAGTATTTTTGAAAATAAATCTTCGATCTGGATATCATCAAGTGAGGATAAAATATGAAGACATCAGCAAGACTGCCTTCAGAACAAGGTACGGTCATTATGAGTTCACTGTGGTGTCGTTTGGACTGTCCAACGCGCCTGTTGTCTTCATGTGCTTAAGGAATGGAGTGTTAAGAAATTATCTGGACAAGTTTGTCATAGTATTCTTGGATGATATCTTGGTGTATTCCAAGACAGAGGAAGAACATGAACAACACCTGAGAATGGTACTACAGGTGTTGAGAGAACATCAGCTGTATGCAAAAATGAGCAAGTGCTCATTTTACCAAAAGCAGATCCATTATCTGGGACACATTATTTCTAAAGAGGGGATCGATGTGGATCCTGAGAAGGTACAGGCCATTCAAGAGTGGCCAGCGCCAAGAAATGTGACAGAAGTTAGATCCTTTATGGGTCTGGCAGGTTATTATAGGAGGTTCATAGCCGGATTTTCAAGGATAGCTCATGCTATCACTTCCTTGCAAAGGAAGGAGAAGAATTTTCAGTGGACTGATGAATGTGAGAGCAGCTTCCAGCAACTGAAGCAACTGCTCACTAGTGCTCCAATCCTGAAGATTGTTGATCCAAGTAAGGATTATGTAGTGTGCACGGATGCGTGTAAGGAAGGGCTAGGAGGAGTTCTCAGCTAAGAGGGATCTGTAATTTGTTATGAATCCCAAAAGCTGAAAGAGCATGAAAAGAATTATGCCACTCATGATTTAGAGATGGAAGCAATTGTCCATGCATTGGGGAAATGGATACATTACCTCATGGGCAAGAAATTCGAATTAAGAACAAACCACAATGGTCTGAAGTATTTATTTGATCAGCCAACCCTAAATGTCAGGCAAAGTAGATGGCTGGAATTTCTGTGTGAATATGACTTTGATATCAAGCATATCAAAGGGAAAGACAATAAAGTGGTTGATGCACTCAGCAGAAAAGTGCATGAATTACATGCTACAACCATTATCATGTACAGAACTGAGTTGAAAGACAAAATTGTGGAGGCTGCAAGTGTTGATTTGCAGTACAAAAGACTTGTAGCAAAGCTACAACAGTGTGAGAGACCACAGACCGAGGAAGGTTATACCTTAGGAACTGAGGGTCTACTTATGTATAAAAACAGAGTGTATGTACCCAATGACCAAGAGTTCAAGCTGGAAATTCTAAAGGAAATGCATAACGTGGTTTATGCTGGACATCCTGAATATCAAAAGACGGTGGCAGCAATCAAAAGCCATTATTTTTGGCCAAGTATGAAGAAGGAAATTGCTTAATACATCGCCAGATGTATGGAATGCCAGAAGTTCAAGGATGAACACAGACACCCAGCAGGGTTGTTGCAGCCTTTACCTATTCCTGAGTGGAAATGGGATGTGGTAACAATGGATTTTATCACAAGATTGCCCAGAACAAGCAAGAAGCATGATTCAATCATGGTGGTGGTGGACAAGCTTACTAAAGATGCCCATTTTATTCCACTAAAAACCACCCACAGAGCAGCAGATGTTGCTGATATCTTTTTAAAAGAAGTTGC
>JZKD02S0318725.1:74031-89599 GCA_000966675.3 Picea glauca | reverse complement strand
AGATGTTATGCGGGCAGAGTACCCACATCTTTTTGAAAATTTTGAAGAGCTTGCAGATGCTATGTAAAGTTGCACTGAGGACAGTGCAAAAATAAGGGGAGGGGGATTGTAGTGTCCCCAAGAATGAGCCCTGATGTAAACCATGATCTGAAAGAGATTGTAAATATGTGTTATAGGCTCGTGAGCCGAGTTTTGTATAAGCCAGTAGGCTTATGTGTTTGATTAGGCCAGAGAGCCTAAGGATTGAAGGCCAAGAGCCTGGATTTTGTATCTGTATATATATGCAGCACATCAATAAAATATAAACACTGCCAGGTGCAGACCGACCATGATGAATGAGTGATGGGGGACTGAGCATCCACAGAGTGGGAAAGGAACTACGGGCTGGAAGGTGGGAAAGGGGCTGAGTGATGAGCCTAGGGGCTTAAGCCTGGGAAATAATATTTTAATATTATTTTAAAAGAGACATGTGCATTTCCTTTTATCCTAAGTTCCTGACAAGGGAGGGAACGTGCAAAGGGGATGTACGTTGTGGTACGCATGCAGTTCCCAGGGTGGCAAGTGGCAACCCTAGTGCATGAAAATATAATCGCCAAGATGAACCATGGGGGGGAGCTTCTCTTCCATTCAGACCTGAACCTCGGAAGGGGAGACCACTACGACCTCTGCCAGATACCCTGGTTCATCTCGGAAGCCGTAAAGCCTGTGTTGGTGCTGCAAAAATAGGGGTATGCCCTCTGTTCTGGGAGGGGGAGAAGATTGTGTCCATCTGAAAGCCAGTTGACTCTTTACCCGTTCGAACCAGGGAGTCTGTGTAATGTCCTGCGTGGATTGTTGTCTCGCATTTCCAGAACCATCACCTTGAGATCATCCTGTGATTGTTGAACCGGTTTGGGAAAGCCTATGTCTTTTTTCCCCATGGGTTGTTGTGACCACACAGTACTGGACTGCGTGAGGCTTTTTGGCCCGTGAGTGATTCCTCCTGGTGAGAGAGTGCGCAGAGGAAGGAGAGGGATCCTGGAAGGAACCCTGTAGCTGCTACAGAACCCGGAGACTTCCGGTCCGGTCTATTCCTGTAACCCAAGGAAAGGGAGACCGGCATCCGAAGGACTGTCCAGGTGACAGAGAAGGTGCACTCTCCTGGGGTGGAACAGGCATGTGGGGAATGAGGGTATGTGGGCAGTGAGCATGGGAGATTCCTGGGAGAGAATTTCTTCCTGGTGGTTGTGAGTGATTGTTTTCCCTGTAACCTCAGCCTGAGTCTGGATTCCTTGCCCTGGGGTGGAGCTTAGTCCCAGCTCGGGGGTGACCCACTGTTGAGTTGAGGAGCAGTGCGGTCTATGGCTGGGAGGTTCATGGAAGGTCTGCACTTGGTTGGTGATTTCTACAGCTGTTAAAAGATAAGTATTCTGAATTATGCTTTGATCATGTTTTGCATGACTGAGTTGTTTATGTATCATGTTTCTACTGTGTAAATGAATTACTGTTGAATGCTATGGCTTGTTTAATTGTAGCAGCAACTTATATATTTTACTCTGAGATTTAAGTGTGTTTAATTGTTTAAATGCCTTTGCTTATCATTTCTGTACGAATTATGTAAAAGACGTGTACATAATGGTAAATGAGAGGTTTGAAAACCTGAGTAGTGCAAAAAGGTACACTACAGAAGGACCTGGCAATTTCTCTGGTGGACATAGCCTACACTGGGTGAACCACGTATATATGTGGCTCTATTGTATTTTGTATCTTCTGTGTTTTATTTCCACATTTATTTTATTTTATTTCTCCACAATACTATTCTTCTAACAACTGGTATCATAGTGAAAGGTAACTCGCAGGAAAAGAGGGTTCCTAGTTCGAGTGGGAGCAATGATTGAAGATGGAAAGTTTAGGGTCAAGAAATTTAACGGCCAAAACTACCAGTTATAGAAGATGCAAATGGAATATTATTTATATCAGAAGGATCTATTCCTACCATTGGGTGGAATAACAAAGAAGATGATAGCCGTGAAGGACAAAGAATGGGAGGTTTTTGACAGAAAGTCACTGGGAACGATACGACTGAGCCTGGAAGTGTCAGTGGCTTTCAATATTTCAAAAGAAAATAAAACGAAGGAGATGATGGATGAATTGGATAAACTATATGAAAAACCCTCGACGTCCAATAAGGTATTTCTAATGAAGAGATTATTTAATATGAAGATGTCAGAAGGTGGGTCTGTTGCAGATCATTTAAATGAATTCAATACAGTTACTAATCAACTAAGTTATGTAAAGGTGGACTTTGATGATGAGGTCGGGGCTCTTCTGATCTTGTGCTCATTGCTAGAAAGTTGGAACGGCTTGGTCATGGTTGTAAGTAACTCTGTCTCTGGTTCAAACACTTTAAAATTTGATGATGTTGTTGGTGTTATCCTTAGTGAGGAAATGTGATGGAAAAGCACAGGTGAGACATCAGGTAATGCGTTAAACATGGAGAACAAGGTAAGACAAAAGGATAGAGGAAAGGGCTCAAGGAACCACTAGAATTATAGGAAGGGCAGATCCAAATCCATATTTGTCAAGATAGAGTGATGGAATTGTGGGAAGAAAGGGCATCTGAAGAAAGACTGCAGATCTCCAAAGAAACAAAGAGATGGACAACAGGAGAAAAATCAGGAAGCAAATGTAACAGGTGATGTGTTACAAGATGCTTTGATTCTTTCTGTAGATAATATTTATGGGTCTTGGGTAGTATATTCAAGGGCTTCATTTCATACCACACCCCATAAGAAACATTTTCTAGATTATGTTCAAGGTGATTTTGGACAGGTTCATTTGGGTGATGATGCACCATGAGAAGTTGTTGGAATGGGAAAGGTAAAAATAAAACAAAGCAATGGAAACCAATGGTTGTTTAAAGAGGTAACACATGTTCCAGATCTAAGGAAAAATCTAATTTCAACAGGGCGGTTGGAAAGTGAAGGTTGTATATCCATATTTACAGATAAGGTGTGGAAGGTCACCAAAGGATCATTGGTGATAGAAAAAGGAGAGAAGGTAGGTACATTGTATTTATGTACTGGTAATATTGACTCTTCTATCTCTTTAGCTTCTACAAGAGTGGATACAACATTGTGGCATCATAGGCTTGGACACATGAGTGAGAAGGGGATGCAGATAATTCACAAAAGAAATTTGTTGCCAGATCTTAAACAAATTGATTTGGATTTCTGTGAGCATTGTGTTTATGAGAAACAAAAGAGAGTCAAATTTCCCAGAGTTGGAAAGAAAAGAAGAGTGAAAGGTTAAAGATTTTGCATACAGATGTATGGGGACCAGATCAGGTATCATCTCTTGGTGGCTCTAGTTATTATGTTAGTTTTATTGATGATGCAACTAGAAAAACTTGGGTTTATTGCACTCGAAAAAAAACTGATGTTTTGATACTTGTAAGAAATGGAAAGCTTTGGTTGAGAATGAGACAGGAAAAAGGTTTAAGTGTCTCAGATCACACAATGGAGGTGGATATTGCAACAAGGAGTTTGATGATTATTGTTCATACCATGGGATTTGTAGAGAGAAGACAGTTCTAGGAACACCACAAGAAAATGGTGTGTCAGAAAGGATGAACAGGACAATCATGGAGTATGCAAGGAGTATGATATTGCATGATGTTTTGTCCTTAAAGTTATAGGAAAATGTTGTAGATATTTTTGTTTACTTAATAAAAAAAGGACCTTCAAGCTCTTTGGATGGTAGAATTTCAGAGGAGGCATGGACACGTAAAAAGGTAAACTATTATTTTTTGAATACTTTCGGTTGTGAATCATTTGTCCATATTGATAAAGAAAATAGAACAAAGCTTTTGGAAAAATCCAAGAAGTGTACCTTTATTGGATATAGTGTTAAAGATTTTGGTTATTGCTTATGGGATTATGAAAATAAAAAAATCATTAGGAGTAGAGATGTCATATTCAATGACAAGGTCATGTATAAAGATCAGTTGCAGGGAAAGAAATGGGAAAAAGAAAAACCAGAATACACAGTGCTTGATGAGATCACTGAAAAAAGAAATTCCAAAGGTACCAGAAAATCATAATGTACAACCAAAAAATCAACAGGTACCTCAAACTCCTGCAAGTGTTGTTAGAATATTTACCAGGTTGAGTATACCCCTTGAACAATACTCTCCTTCATTGTATTATTTATTGTTGACTAATTATGATGAACCAAAATGTTATGAAGAGGCAATGCAGGTAGACACCAAAAAGAAGTGGGAGAAAGGCATGAAAGAGGAAATGGATTCCTTGGTAAACAACCCAACTTGGGACTTGGTTCAGTTGCATGCAGAAAAAAGATCATTGCGGAATAAATGGGTTTACAAGTTGAAGGAAGAAGATGGAGGAAAAAAGAGGTACAAGGCTAGACTTGTTGTAAATGGGTTTTCACAAAAGAAAGGTATAGATTTTGATGAAATATTTTCTCTTTTGATCAAAATGACTTCAATTAGGACTATTTTAAGTCTTTTGGCAGTAGAAGATTTTCATCTTGAACAATTAGATGTAAAAACGGGTTTTCTCCATGGGGATTTGGAGGAAGAGATTTATATGAAACAACCACAGGGGTATGAGGTCAAAGGAAAGGAGAATTTGGTATGCAGGTTGAAGAAGATCTTGTATGGACTAAAGAAAGATCCAAGGCAATGGTATTTGAAGTTTGACAGGTTTATGACAAAATGGGGTTATAGTAGATGTCATTCTAATCACTGCGTTTATTTTAAAAGGCTAGAAAATGGAAGCTATATTATCTTGTTATTGTATATAAATGGCATGCTTATTTTAGGGTCTAATATGTAGGATATAAATGTGCTCAAGAAGAAATTAGATAATTCATTTGCAGTGAAGTATTTGGGTGTTTCAAAGAAAATCCTTGGTATGAGAATAACAAGAGACAGGAAAAAATCACAAATTGACATTGTCTCGGGGTGAGTACATAGAGAAGGTGTTGGAGAAGTTTAGAATGCAGAATGCAAAACCAGTTAGTAACTTTGGCCAGCCATTTGAAATTAACTAAGGAAATGTGTCCCAAGACATAGGAGGAGATAAAATACATGTCCAAGGTCCCTTATTCATCAGCAGTCGGTAGCTTGATGTATGTGATGGTTTGTACAAGACTAGATATTGCACATGCAGTGGGAGTTGTGAGCAGGTATATGAACAATTCAGGTAAAGAAAATTGGGAGGTAGTAAAGTGGATTCTCATGTATTTGAGAGGTATTTCTACTCATACATTATGTTTTGGAGGTTCGGACACTGTTCTACAGGGATATGTTGATTCATATATGAAAGGTGATAAAGATAGCAGGAGGAGAACCACAGGGTATGTTTTTAATATAGGTGGAATAACATTAAGTTGGATTTTGAAATTACAAAAGGTTGTTTCACTTTCAACAACAAAGGCAGAGTATGTTGTTGCTACAGAGGCTAGTAAAGAGATGATTTGGTTACATAGGTTTATGGAAGAATTGAGAAAGAAGCAGGAGAATAGCAAGTTGTATTGTGACAGTGAGAGTGCCATTCATCTTGCAAAGAACTCATCCTTCCATTCGAATAATAAGCATATACAACTCAAGTACCATTTCATACAATCTATCTTGGAAGATGGACATTTAAAGTTGGAAAAGACACACACTAGCCAGAATCCTATAGACATGTTAACTAAGGGAGTAACTAGGGAGAAATTGAGTTTCTGCTCAGTTCCAGTTGGTCTTCAAGTATGAAGGTGAAGATGATAAATTCTCAAAGTCCAAAAAGATTCATAGTCCAACAAATACAATAGCAGTGATGTTGTTAGGATCAGTCTCCAAGTGGGAGATTGTTGGTTGTGGAGCCTGATTATATTCTTGATTCAGAGGTCTTTGTTTTTAGCCATGTTTATACCCCATGAAGACTTTACATCCTGGAAGAATGTACACTCCTCCAAGAAGGGGAGTGCATATGGGGGTTACCCCCTCTGCGGGATTCGAGTTAAAGCAAGCCCCCAGTGAGGGTTTGGGGGCGAAGCCTCGGAATGAAAAATTGCCTTGTAAATGTATATTCTACTTTCATAGTAAATCTAGACCATTCATTATAAGGTCACAGATATGACAGTAGAAGTTATGTTAGGGTATTTTTCCCTATAAGAAAACCCTATTTTATGAGGGCAATGTATTGAGGCTATGCATCATTGTGAATATTGTATTATGAGTGAGGAGACCGTGAGAGAAAGAAGAGGAAGTTACAACGAGTGTGTTGTAGGTTGTATCCCTTCATTTGTTGGATAATAATAAAGGAAGGACCTGACAATTTTTATGGTGGACATAGCCCACACTGGGTGAACCACGTATATCTGTGTCTCTATTGTATTATGTATCTTTTGTGTTTTATTTCTACATTTATTTTATTTTATTTCTCCATGATCCTATTTTTCTAACAAGAGCTAGATATGTCCAGCGAGAGATGGATGGGCCAGTGATCAGATCCAAAGGTGTTCATGATGCTTGCTTCCAATGAGAGGCCATACATCAAGAGGGATTATGATATGAGGAAGCGATCCAGATGCACCCCACCTGTTGGGACCCTGAGCATATATTCAACCAGGTAAAGAGGCCATTTTGGGTTTCTAGATCTATGAGGCATAACTTATCGATTAAGGATTAAAAGTGCCCTCTTTCCGCCTCGAGTCTACGAATCCCCCCTCTTTTCTCTTCTAGGTTGAAAACCATATTGAAGTCACCGCACAGTATCCATCTATGTTCATTAGTGAGGGTAGCAAGCCAATTCAAATTTTGAAAGAAGGCTAGATTGTCCCCCTGAGTGGTTGGGCCATAAAGATTTGTAAGGAAGCCCAGATTATTGGAGCCAATGAGCCAATATTCCGCCGCAATTGTCCATCTAGTGGTGAATAAATTCTCCAGGAGCATAGAGCTAGGGTTCCAGAGAATGTCCAAACCACCATCCATGCCTATGGAATCGATGGTCATTGTTCTCCCTTGTTTCTAGCATCGAGAAAGGATTTGATTCATCTCTTCCCCTGCACATTTTGTCTCTTGAAGTAACAGAATGTCAGGTTGCTCTACTATGATGTGATCTCATTGAATCCTTTACTTCCTACAACCATTGAGACCCCAGATATTCCAAGAGACAAGATTAATGATGAGTATGGGGAAGGGAGAGGGGGAAAGATGTTAGAGATGAGGTGTATATGACCTGCGTTTACCATGAAATGACTAATTTCTTGTATGAGCTGCTGGGTAGATTTTATTCCTTTTTTATGTTCATCCTTCTAAGATTTGCGCTTCTCTTACTGTTGGATGGGCTAGGTGCCCAATACAGAAATGTATCTGGCCGCAGAACCCGCTGAGGAGTTGAGGAATACCTTATGAACTTTGTGCAGTTGATCTAGAGGGATGGTATATAGTTCTTGCTTGTGATAAGCTTGTTCTAAATGTTCCAAGTCTATTCTTGAGAGATATTGTTTTTCTAAATCTATTTCAGTGTCTCCTTCTTCGAGTTCGGATGCTTCACCATCCATGATTTGGGAAGGGGAAGTGGGATGGATCTGCTCTAGGAAGGGGGTACTTGTCAATTTTTTTTTTTTGTTGCTATTGGTTGCAGTTTCTTGAGGAGGAATTTGTAGTTCATCCATGTCTTCTGGAATTTGTTGAAGGACGTCAAAGGAGTTCTTGGAAGGTGTTTCTTTATTTGCAATTATCACGATTTTTCTGGTGATTTGGTGGCATCGGCTAACCACGTGAATGAATATTTCTTTTGTTTTACTTTCTTCAGGGTTATCGAACTTACTTGCGGTGTTCAGAGGACAATATCTGAAAAGATGCCCATGTTCGTGGAATTTTCTACAGCGAAAAGGTATGTGCTGATAGTCAATAGTTTGAGACCAATCCTCATCATGATATTCAAGGGATATAGAGTCTGTGAGGGGCTTTGAAATATTGAGATAGACACAAATGTGAGCATAAGAGGTGTACCTTCTCTGGTTGGTTTCCTATGAGGATTTGACATAGACCCCAATGGATAATATCTATGTTTAATAAATGTTGAAACCATTTTCTGTAATATAGTTGAAATAGTAAAACCTAGTTGTAATTGTAGTTCACTTAATGCGAGATGGTGTAATGAAAGTATTCCATCTTCATCTGTGTATACCATATGCACATGAAAAACATTATGCATACTCTCAATCCATGAGTCATTTGTACCAACAATGTAATTGGTTGGATCATCAACAGAAGGGTCTAAGCATGTCAACTCTAGGTTACTTGTGCAATACTCATCAAGAATTTTGCATATCATAATTTGTTTTCAACGAGTTTGTTCTTCATTGAGAAAATAAACATTATCAAAGGATGGAACAATGTCACTCACAAACTACATAGTGAGTGAGTTCTGAGTAGATATGGTTTAGTCCTATCATTTTGTATCTAGTCATTAACATTACCACCAATCAAGGAAGTATCCTTTGGGACTGAAACACTAGATGGTACTTGTGATTTTTTTCGGCATCAAGCTTGCAAAACCTTATCCATGAACAAACTGAGAAAACCTACACATTACATGAAAAATTGAATTTTATCAATGCACATTATATAAAGAAATGTCAAACTAGGATAATATCAATGTACATAAACAAAACATATCAAAAATCAAGTGAACGATGCATGCAAATTTGAAAGAGATCTAGTTTTCCAATGCATATAAAATATTATTGGGACATGATGCAATTTAATGAAGTAAATGTGTACATTCTCATACAAGATCAATTGAACTAGTATCATCCACTATAAATTTAAGAAGAACAATATCTATATATAATCAATGTCGATGGGCTTCCAATGGTGCCATTTGCTAAATGCAGGGAAGTGACATGGGGTTTACCCTAGTGAGTTTTTTCCTTAGGGAAAATTATATATATATATATATATATATATCTTTGTGGGTGTGTGTGTTCTTGGTCCACTCGTTGTATTTGGAATCATCATACTTTAAAAGAACAAAAAAAAATCGTTTTATGCTGCAATAAAGGCCACTTTTAAGTTTTAATACACCTGTCAGCAAATAAATTATTTACAAGACAACAAATTTACTTGGCATGCCAATTTAACAAACAAGAAAATGGATTTGATTGGCCTTCCCAATAAATATTCTTTAATGGATGATGTCTCATAATTTTCCTACTTAGATATATTTGATGCTCAGATCCCATCATCAAATTTTGATCAAGAAGAATTACCAACCTTAAGATAATTATACAAGACCTTAAAGATTTATCTGAGACATCTAATGATAATGATGATGATGATGATGATTTGAAAACTAGGTTGAATTCTATAAGAACTAGGCATGTCTTGTTGAGGATGCCCAAAATGCAACACAAATTTTGGTTTGACAGATTTTTTTCATCGAAGCATGACAAGTATTATTTATAGCACATTCAAATATTTACTCAGTTATGCTTTGTCCAGGAATAGAGCATTAAGGTTGCATTTTATATTTTTTGGGCCCCAATATAAGGATAATAGTCTAGGTAGCTAGGGTTTGTGGGTGAATGTGTAGGGATATGGTTGATATTTTCAAAATCAGGGTTAGTGGGATTCTATCTCTCACTCACATTCAACACCCATATATTATGTAAAAATTACAAGGTACCCATATATTGGGGTGATGATGAGAGGGAGATAATGCCTTTTCTTACAACCTAGGAATTTATAGGATGAGTGGAATGTGCACATGACCTTATTGTATAAGTTTACTAACAACATTGAAGAAAATTTCCATTATCCACAACAAAACATGAGGATAATTCATTGTTTTTTAATCTTCTTCATTTGCATTTTCTCTCATTGTCTTAAATACTATATTTCTTGAAAACATTCACAGGAATACTAGGTTTAGGTTTTTGTCCTAAGAATTCAATATAAGCTAGAGTTTGGTAGAAACATTAGAGTAAATAAGAACTCAAACTTGATAAGGTTTTTTGGAATTCGGAAACCCTAGTATACTTGGTGTGCTTGGTGTGGAGAAGATAGAAATAGATTGTCTTGTACACTTTGTGATTCTAGTGAAGGTTCCAAGGGGGACCCTTTGATGTGTTATATTTTATTGTTGTGGATCTTTCATTGTATGGATATTCATATTTTAGACCTCATTAGAAAAGAATAAATTGTAGTATATCTTGAGTCCTTTGTTGAAGGGTGATAATTCTATGAAAATACTATAAAAAGAAATGGATACATCATACTTTCTTTATAGGCCTCTAGGGACATGAAAATCTAACATCATTGCATCCATTGCTTATTATTTAGTTAATTTGTTTGTAATTTGGAGCTTCCCAAGATCCATATAGACATGATTATTTATTGTATTTGTGGGGATGCCATGAATTACATACTAAATGGGTGAGAGGCATTATGGAGAGTGTGGGATTAAAAAACTTGAAGCATGAAAACTAAATGTGATGTTGTTTCCCATATTCACAAGAATTGAAAATGCTTTGGAAATAAATCCTTGCAAACCTCGTGGAAATTTCCCTTTGTTCCAAGGATGGTACCTAGTGTAAAGCATAATGTCAACAAACGATGGAGCTATCCCTTGGGGTTAATTGGTGTTAGGGTTTTTTATGAAAGGAGCATAGCTTTATACACAAGTTAAGTGTCCTCTCAACTCTATAAAAAAACATCTAGTACAACCATGACTAGATAAGGAAATGTACTTCAATGAGAAATAGGACAAGTACAAGTACTAGTCTTGACCATTTTCTTAGATAATGAAACTCCAAATGTGGTGCAGCAGTGAAACACAAAGGAAAATAGTCTCAATCCAAAGGGTTAGGAACCAATATGTGTAAGAATGATGTGTTGGGGTATTGTCTACTTCCATCTGATAAAATGTTAATGGAGAAGTATTTGTAGTCTCTCAACCTTGAAACCCATGTGAACCAACCTCAAGACCAACCCAAAGGGATAGAGAAGGAAATGGTCTCTGAAGAACAATAGGCCAAGTACGAGTACCAGTCAGCAAAGCTCCAGATGCAATGCCAAAAGGACACCAATATGAACACTATCTCAAGTCGAAAGGGTTGATCCCCAAACTCTACTAGGATGAGGTGTTGAGGGATTTTCTGGTTGCATCTAATGATGCACAAGAGGAGAAGGTCTTGGACTCTCTTAGCAGAGGCCCAATCAGACTCAAGTAAAGAAGGCCCCCAAATATATGAGCCATAGAGAATAATGGATCAGATAAGGGAGTCAATGAAGGACATCTCGGATGAGATTTCTTAAAAATGATGTTGAAATCATTGATTATCGATAAGGTCTAAGGATCTATATCCCTTGTTGATTTGAGACTAAAGAGATGGTCACAAAATGAAATGGGGTCCAGAGAATTGTACCCCCAAGTATATGTAGGTGTTGGTGATCTCGATCTCCTCCCCTCTAAAGATGAAATGAAGGTCCATGGTCTTCTTCAACCCATTGAAGATCACAACCTTGGTTTTACCGAGGTTGACCATTAACTATTGAAGGTCACAAAAGAGATTTAAAGCATACAACTATCTTTGTCGCCCAAATGGATATGATTCTAGGAGTATCACGTCATTAGCGAAGAGTGGGATGGATATCGTAACCTAGTGGAGGAGGCACCCATCATTGTCTTGGATATTCTCATGAATAAAGGTCTCCAACTCATCAATGTAAACCCCAAACAAGGTGGGGGACAGGGGGGACCTTTTTTAACCCTTATGGTACTCGTGATGAAATCATAAATCCCATGAAATGTGCATATATGACCAAGGAACGACTCATATAGGTGCATGATGGAAGTTATTAGGGTCTTGAAAAAATGCCAATGGATCCGAACCTCTAGAATATGATTCCCGTAGGATGGAGTCAAAATATTTCCAAAAATATACAAAGAAGAAGTAGACTTTCAAAGAACGATGATTTTCCTCCTTAATGATGGCCTAGAGGATAAAGATGTGATCAATGGTTTGATGAGTATGTCAGAATCATGCCTATCCCCTATATCTAAGGGATCTCTGCTCAAGATCACTAGAGAGATTCATATGGGAAAGCATAGCATAGAGATTTGAGAACATGTGACCCACCATGATCATCTTGTAGTTGTTGGGATCTAAAACGAGGCTCGTTTATGTATTGGATGAATGATGTGATGTGACCATGCCGATGAAAAACATGTACAAACCACATGGTTGAAGATATCAACCAAGTGAGAAACCAGAGCTCGAATATCATGCTTAAAGAACTCTGGTTCAAAACCCTCCTCCTCTACTGTTTTGCTACTTATTATAACCCAAACAAACTCTTTGATGTCATTGTTTGAGAATAGGAAGCATGAAGGGCTTGGAGAGGTAACCTGAATATGGGGTTGTCTAGGGATATCATAGAGAGTGGATATGTCGGGTTAAGGTCGGATGGAAAGGGAGAGTAGCAAGGGAGGATGGTGATTCAAACATGTTTGGGAGAGTGAATAATTGAAATACATTAGTCTCGTCTCCTATTAGAAACAAAGAGGAATTTATTGCGGCGAAGGAGACAACGATATGAATCTTTGAGATTGGGATAGGAGGGGTGAACATGGGTGAATGCATGAAAAATATGGTAGTGGAGAGACTTGACCTACTTGTCATACCAGGTTCATAGGGTAGGAGTTGGTGTTTTGGGATTGTAAGTGGGTCAGGTGGAGTGAGGGTAGGATTTGAGTGTTATCCTCCTCGCCCAATTTCTATTCTCATAAATGACACGTTGAACTCATAATGAGTATATTGTTGTAATTAATTCAAGCCCTTTTGTTGGCTTGGCCTTGTGCCTTGAAGAACTTAAGGTTTACCCTGGGTACCATCTTTGAGTGAGATGAAGTACCCAATATTTTTTCTCGGGTGGTATTAGTGGGAAAACAAAAACATTTATTTTTATGGATTACTCCTAAGCATGGATTTCATAGGATTAGGAATGCATTTGAGGAGGAATGACCATGATATTTCATCCTAGGGAGCATACAGATGGAGAAGCTTCACCATAAAAGTGACAATAGAAGAATTTTAAAGTTTTTCTATTTAAATCTACATTTTAGATGGTTGTAGAGATGTTATAATTTTACATTTCTAAGGCAAACCCGTAAAATGGTTGAGTAGGAAAACCATAGTGCATCCATATTTTTTCTTTTAAAATAATGGACACTAACAATAACTTGATACGAGAACACTCATGTATTATGCTTCTACAAATGTTGAAGTGTAAGGATGTTGGATAAGGGCCAAGGCGAGGTTGATATGAATGCAATAAAATATTTCTATAAGCTATTGTGTTTTATGTTTTTTATTTCATTAGAAGTCATTAATAGGGTGCTACATGATACAAGTCGATAGACAATGATGCACCAAAAGTTTTGAGTATAGGAAATAGAAGCCAAGATGTCTGTGAACAAATTTGCAATAAATGTTCTTTATTAAAGCACCAAGAGGAGTTTCCATTATTTTAGTCCAATAGATTACTCTCTGGCTTACAATATTTGTTATTAAAAATGTTATTTTCTAGGTTATAGGTTATTGATTTATAGGTTACATTCTCTATAGTATATGATTCATACATATTGAAGGCATATGTCAAAGCCATATTGTAACAAAAATTGTTCCACGAAAAAATTAAAAATATTGATCTAAAAACTCACAAGGATAATAGCTTACTACTTTTTGTAATGAATTGATTGTCTTAGATATTTAAACCTCAAACACCCTACACACAAGCTACCAAAAACCGTTATATGTTAAATCCATATTGTAACCAGAATTATGCACCCAAAAAAATAAAAAAATGATAAGGATAATAACTTACTATCTTTTGTAATGAATTGGTTGTCTTATATTTTTAAACCCTCACTTGGTTTCACTTCCTCTATGCTAACTTCCCAAACAACACATTTTAGAGCGATGAGATGCCCAAACCCTCAGATTCTTCCTTAGAGATTCTCATGTTGCAATGTAATAGATCTCACACATTAGAAGGAAGTGGTTGGTCAAGTTAGTGTCCTGGGCTGCACATTTAAAATAGATAAGATGCCTAAACCCTCATATTCATCTTTAGAATCTCTCACACTACCAAAATTTTTTGATGGAAGGAAGAGATTGGTTGCTTTAGTGGAGAGGGTCGTAGATCTATTGTAGAAAACTTTGTTTTTCCCCTTTAACAAGCATTTGCATCCCTTTTTCCAACAAATATTCAAATCAATGGATCACAATTCTTTAGGAGGACGACTAATTTTTCTTCCTTCTGCTAACAAATCTTTAGATAGATGGACAAAAATTATTCCTGTAAGGAAAATTGAGGAGGACACCCAATTTCGCTTCTCTCCCGCCTAGAAAAAATGAAAAATGGAAGAAAAAAAAAATCACCCCATTCCGACAAAAGCAAATATGTGTTTCTATTATTAATTTTAACTATGGTTATTTTCTTTGAGTTAAATGTAGCAAGATATTTTTTAAATATTAAGTTTGTCGAAAAAATTTAGCTTGATGTTTTACACTCAAACATGAAAAATTAAGTAACTCAAGGTTAAAAACACTTTTCCATGAGTTAATTAAAAGGATACATTTAACATAGAAGATAGAATGTTATGAATGTTTCTCAAGAGAATTCTAATGATATTTTCCTTATAGATAGTGGGTGTAGCAATCTTATGACATGAAAAGGAGCCTAATTGCAAATATGGATGATTTAGTAAGGACGGAAGTTTACCATGCCTCGGGTATGAAATATAATCTCATAAGTGTTAGCCAGCTTACTCAAAAAGGGTATAATGTAATCTTTAATGGAAATGAGTGTTTCATATATGATAAACCTCCTAGTAAGATGATGATTGCTAGGGTGAATATGATAAAGAATATAATGTGTCCTCTTTCCATGAATTATGATAGACATGATGCCTCATTTGCTCAAAAAGAAACACGTTTGGATGATTTTTAGTTATGGCATTTCATATTTCGTTATATTCATTCTGGTGGTCTAAATCTGTTGTAGAAAAAAAACATGCTTGAAGGTTTGCCTCCCATTCAAGAGCTAGCTAATTCATGTGAGAAATGCATTCTGACAAAGCAACACATGGACAATTTTCCTAAATGGGTGTCTTATAGGGAAAATACACCATTAGTGATGCTTCATATAGATCCGTGTGGACTAATGCATACCCAATCACTATGAGGAAGTTACTACATCCTAACCTTCATAGATAATTACAACAAAAAGACATGGGTGTACCTTCTTGCAAAGAAATCCAAAACTTTTGACCAATTAAAATAATTCAAGGCAATGGTGGATAAACAAAGTGATCATCAGATTAAAGTGTTAAGATTAGACAAAGGAGGTGAATATGATTCAAATGATTTTCATGATTTTCATGATTTCTGCAAGTTGCATGGGATGAAAAGGTAATTTACAATCAAGGATAATTTTAAGGATGGAAATTTATATTAAAATGTAGAAACATGGGCTATTCTTTTTTTTTTTTTTTGACGAGAA
>JZKD02S0318725.1:34920-73981 GCA_000966675.3 Picea glauca | reverse complement strand
TCTGCTTCTTGAGCTAATTCGAGAAAATGACAAAAAATGCATACATGAGTAAATTCTCACAAACTGTGAGCACAGTAGTAGACAGAAGCAGAGCATTAAACCGAGGGGGATGAAAATTTCCCTTTAAAGTAGGGATCCAGCTTTTTCTGAGAACCTTAAGAAATGTTGGAGGTCACCTCCTTTTCTCTGCGTGCTTTGTTGGTCCTTCGCCCCCGGGTAAGGGGTGGATATGGAACTGAATTGTCTTCAGGTTCAGAAGTTTCCACAGAGCCACTAGATGGGACTGAAACAACCAGACCTGCTGGGGCAGAGGGCTCCGGATATGAAGCCCAAATTTCTCTCGCTACTACTAATTCTGGGGGGGTGGAATCCGAAAGGCTTTCGTCTGCCAGAGGGTCTTCCTTAACTGTTGTTGCTTCTGGTTCTTAGGCTTCATCTTCCTTCAGCGCATCAAAGCTGTTTTTATTTTCTAGAGTTTCCTCTGCTGAATGAGTGGCCTTCGGAGCCTGGGGTAGTGGATCCTTTCACCTCGGCTGCCTTCATCGGTTAGTTACTGGATGAAAATCATCTTCTTTGATGGGTCCCGGCTCCTCAGAGGCTTTGGGGCAGCTTTTTGCAAAATGACCGTAGGCATGGCACCGGAGGCACTTAAAAGGAATCTGCTCGTAATCCAGCTCTGGGATATGGCACCATTCCCCCAGGGAGAGCTTAATGGATTCTAGGAGTCCTTTCTCGAGGTTAACCTCAACACAAATACGAGCATAGGTAAACTGATCCCCTTTTGGCTCCACACTGTCCAGGAAGCGCCCAAGCTTATTTCCAATGTCCTCCAGAGAGTTTTTCCCCCAGAGATGCAAGGGGAGATGAGGCAGCCTAACCCAAACAGGGGCTGCGGTGATATCAGCTCCGAGATTAAATTCAAGAGTCCAGGGGGCCAAGAACATCCCTCTCGACCCATGAAATAGGGTCCAGATCTGAAAACTAGGTCACGGTCCTCTGCCCTCGAGAAACTGAAGACAAAAAAAACCCTGCCTACTGCGCACAGAGTAACGTTTTCCTGTATTAGCGACTTCCAACGATCATCCATCCATGCCTCCACCACTTTGGGGCTGGGCCATAACCCCGTAAACTTTCCGATGAGGGCCTTTTCTGCTAGAAGGAGGGAAAGATTGCAAGGCCCCTTTGGGGATAGCTCAAGAGAAGGGATCTCCTCCATCTTTTTAACAAACTTAGACGAAAGAGAAGGCTTGGATTTAGGTCCTGCCGAGTGGAATAACGCTTTGAATGATTCCAAAGGATCTTTTTCCATCTCGGCAAACAAATTTGGGGCCATCGTAGCAGGGCGGCGACCTTCAGCAAACAAAAGGATGGAGTAAGTCGCAGAGGCGGAGCACTGCTCCAAAACGTATGCAAAAAACTTGGGAAATGTAGGTGGAACGCTGGCTTTGAAAACTCCGATCCGTGGCCCTGGATGCCAAGAAAGCAAAGGGTCTGATCGGCTGCTGCAGTCCGCACCCCTGCAATCAAAAACCAAAGTGAGGCGGCTAGGGTTTAGGCCCTATCCGCGGTGACATTTCGTCTCACCTCCATCTAATAATATGCCCACGGCTCAATCATTTGAAAGAGAAGATCTGAAACATGGGCTATTCTTACTAGTCCTTCATATGCAAAATTTAAAATGTTTGACGATAGTTTTGTAAAAATATTCATATTTCTAAGGATTTTATATAGTTTCTATAAAATTTTGGCTATTTTTAAGGTAAAATAAATTTATTCTATGGAATTTGGGCCGTTTTTAGAAAAAATGGAAATTGGATAATCTTTTATTGGGAAAAACCATGGAAAATTAGCCCATGTGCGAAATTTAGCCCCTAAAATCATCTATATTTACAATAAGGTATACACCTCAGCAAAATGGTGTAGCTGAAAGAGAAAATGGAACCATTATGAATATGGTTAGAAGCATGTTGAAAGAAAAACATTTGTCAAATGAATTTTGGGGAGAAGAATTATGTTTCTTTGTTTATGTTTTGAGTAGATCTCCTACTAAAAGTGTGAAGAAAAAAGTTCCACAAGAAACATGGACATGTATGAACTGTAGTGTAGCACACTTTAGAGTATTTGGTTGTGTGGCATATGCTCATGTGCCTAAAGAGTTGAGAAGAATGCTAGATGATATAAGTGAAAAGTGCATTTTTCTTGGGTACAATGATCAGTACAAGCCATATAAATTGTATAATCCAATTACAAAGAAGGTGATAATTAGTAGGGATGTTGAATTCAAAGAAAATGAAGCATGGGATGGAAGCCTAGATAATACTATATCCTTTGGAGAAGCAATACCTCAATTAGAAGATGAAGCAGAGGAGTATATTGCACAAGTTGGATAATAAGGTTTGCAAACCCAATCATCAATTAGAGATACGCCAACAAGAACTCCAAGAAATTGTATTCAAGGTGAGCCATTTATCCCATCATCCCAATCTATTCTTACTTCTCAATCAAGTAGTGAATCTGATCTTACAATTTCTTTTTTGAGATCTAGAAAGACTAGAAGTTTGAGAGAAATCTATGAATATCTAGATGTGCAATTAAATTTTGTATTGTTTACTTGTCAACCCACATATTTTTAAGAAGCAATTAGAGAAGAAAATTGGGTCAAAGAAATTGATGAAGAAATGGATTCCATAGAGAAGAATGATACACAAGATCTAGTAGAATTAACAGAGGGTAAGGATTGCATTAGTGTAAAATGGGTTTACAAAACCAAGTTTAATGAGAAAGGAGAAGTTGAAAACTACAAGTTCAGATTGGTAGAAAAATGTTTTGTACAACATCCTGGAGTATATTATGATGATACCTTTGCACCATTTTTCCAGGTTAGATACAATTAGAGCTATCTTAGCCATATCAAAACAAAACAAGTGGAAATTTTATCAAATGGATGTAAAGTCAACATTCTTAAATGGTATTTTAGAAGAAGAAGAAGTATATGTAGAGAAACCACTAGTATATGTCATAAAAGAACATGAATATAAAGTGTACATATTTAAAAGAGAATTCTATGGAATTAAGCAAGTTTCGAGAGCTTGGTATAGTAAGATTGATTCATATCTAATCAATAATGGATTTAGTAGAAGCAACAATCAACCAACAATCAACCCACATTGTATACAAAGGTGAATAAGCAAAGTCAAATTATGATTGTTCGTTTATATGTTGATGATATGATCTTCACATAAAATATGTTAGTAAACAAGTTTAAATCTTTCATGAAACAATAATTTCAAATGATTGGTTTGGGGTTAATGATATATTTCCTTGGTAAAGTTCTCCAATCAGATTAATGAATTTTTTTGTTTCAAGCAAGGTATGCCATGGATGTGCTAAAGAGGTTCAGGATGATGAATTGTAAACCAACACCAACTCCTATCAAAATAGGCACAAAGTGCCACGATGAGGATATAAGACCCAATGTAGATCCAAATTTGTTCAAAGAGATTGGTTGGCAACATCATGTATCTCACTACCACTAGGACAAAGATTATGTATGATGTCAGTTTGAATTCAAGGTTCATGGAGTCCCTAAAAGGCTCACATTGACAAGTTGGCAAAATAATTGTGAGACATATTGTTGGAACTTGATGATATGATATATTATATTCCGTCACTAGTAATGATTTCTTGATTGGATATATTGATAGTGATTTTGCAAGTAGTATTGATGACATGAAGAGTACTTTAGAATATGTATTCAATTTTGGTTCAGCTGTGATTTCATGGGCATCCAATAAATAGCCCATCGTGGCAATCTCATCAACTAGATCTAAGTATGTAGCAACAACAATAACATATTGTCAAGCAGTTTGGTTATGTAGAATATTTGATGATCTTCAACAAGGAAAAGAATGACCAACTCCAGTGTATTATGATAACAAATCAACAATAGTTATGTCAAAGAACCATATATTTCATTAAAAAAGAAAGCATATTGATACTAGATATCATTTTATTATAGAGTTTGTAAACAATAGAGAAATCTACTTGGAATATTGTAAATCAAAACACCAATTTGTTGAAATATTTACAAATCAATTGGAAAAAGATGTCTTTGAGTTTCATAGACAGAGTTTAGGTGTTGTAAATGATGAAGCATTTAGTGGTAGTGATTAAGGGGGAGTGTTAGAATATTATTACTCCCACTAATTTTAGAGAGTTCTAGAGGAATCTCAATTAGGTCTAGTTAGATATAGGTCCTTGAGTTATAGAATGTCTATTATTTGTAAACCTAGTTCTCGACAGATATTCTCTAAATATTCCTTTAATGTTTTCTCTTGAAGAAGTTATGTCTATTTATATTTCTTTCTTGAAACAATGAATCTATCGAACTTTAAGAGTCTTAACTCATTCATGTAATTCATGTGTGTTTGTTTATGTGTTCTTATAATTCTAAGTAATTAGTGCTCCGTCTATTAGTGACTCTTGCTTCTTAAGGGCCAAGTTATTAGTCTTGGATCAATGAAGCTTTTTAAGATAATATAGAAAAAAAATAACCCTTTGAGAAAAGTCTAATCTATTAGTTTTGGAGCAATGATAATTTTCAACATAATATAACAAGTAAAAACAAGTGTTGCATGGCAGCATAGTCCATGCCAGGTTGGAATGGGAGTAAATGCGACCGTGTACAGACATGTGGGTTGCAAGTTGCAGTGCATGTGGTATCCATGCAGAATTTAGTATTCTCGAATTATTTTTATTTGAAATTTATCAGAAATTATTAATGTCTGCTACATCAACGAAGGTTCCTAGTATCTAATATTGATAGAACATGCAAGATTTAAAAGGAGCATGGACAAAAAAAAATAGTGTACAATAGTATTACATTTAAAAGGTTCTTGGACACAAAAAATGTAGCATACAATAGAATATTAGTAATGTGAGTTACATAGGTTTGTTTCTTTAAATTAGCATTTCCAAATTAGTTTTCTTTAAAAGAAGGCCTCCTGGACAGAAAAGAAATTGAAATTCCATAAATTATACATACGAAATATGTACTTTTATAAAGTACATATTAACTTTTATAGATACCAAGTTTGTAATTTTATAAAGTATGGACATGAGATTTTATAGAGCATGCACAGAGTCCTCATTGCATACCTAGGAACTTTTTGGATGGCGAGTTATCGCGCTGGCGGGCTCAAAATTCGGGCTCTTCTGTTCCATGCCCTACAAATAGCATCCAGAGTTCTGGGATATACAAATTGACAAGAAGACTTGTAGACTATTTGAATTTTAAGGGCCTTGTGTTGATGTAATAGCACAATTGGACTTGAGCCTTGAAATTGCAGTGCAGATGTGGCAAGCAACATGAAGGACAAGTGGTAAAGATGCAAGAAATGACATACTCTCTATATGTGTGAGTAGAAAAAAAATATTGAACACAATTTTATGACATTTATATAAAAAAATTAAAAAGCTTGTTACATATTCCTGGAAATTTCAAAAAAAATGTATATATCTATGTGTGTGTGTGTGTGTGTGAAATATGATATCTCAAATTTGAATGAGTGATTTATCTCAAATTTAATTTTGAAAATGATGAAGAAGAAAAAGATATGCATAAGAAAAAAGAGAATTGAAATAAAATAAATAGAATGTCTTGACATTCAACATAGTTGAAGATGAAAATCTAGGAGCACATAAATATATAAGGAGACGAAAGAATAGTTTTATTTGGAATATATGAAAAGACAATAGTTTGCTACATTTTTCTGGAAATTTAAATGTGTTTGTCATATAGACTGGGATTGGGGCTACCGCGGACCATAAGAGAAATATGTACAAGAAATAGGATTGTGGAAAGAAGAAGCGGGAGACAGTAGAGTGTAATACCTAAAAAGTAGAAATGGTAAGATACTAGTCTTTGGCTATAGATTTATATTCAGAAAAGTTGGAATAATTGGATTGATAAAGAAAGGACTATAAGTATAGACTTACAATGATGGTACATATAAGTATTTTTGGTATTTTCTTGCTGATGCCTTTTCCTATTGGATTTCGTCAGCAACCCGCTTCAAGTTCTCTTTAATGTAGCTTCTCAAGGGGGCAACGTTGATGTCATTCCGGATTTTAATGCTAAAAAATTCATTTTCTAATTCGCTTAGATCAATAGAAATATTACACAGAGCCTGATGAATGTCTCCATTCTGTATTGAATAGCGGACTATCCAGTTGTCCACGTGTTCTTCATGATATTCAAGAATTCTGTAAAAAAATTCTAAAGACAATGCCTTAAAATTATCAACTTGGTTAGTGAAAGCTTGCTTGGTTAACACCAACGAATTGACGATTAAGATGGGGTCCTGGAAGTCATTGGTCCTTCCGGCTAAGTCTATTTTGGAAATATTTGTGAATAATGTTTCTTTCTTTGATATTACTTGCTCACATGATTGGACGATCAGATACAGGTTCTTCACCTTCTCTTTCCAACATGCTTCTAATTGAGTGAGCCTTTTTTTGGATGGGAGGTCATGTTTTCTTCTTATCGTGTCTACCATGTTGTTGACATGAAAGGCAAAAGGGATGACCGTGTGCAAATAGAAATTTTCTTCATTTTTTAAATCCACCTGCAGAAGTTTGAGCAAGTTATGTGCGCTACTTCCGAGGGATTCCATATTTTTTTATGCTTCCCAGGCCTTAGTAATCAATTGCATTCTTTTGTTGATATTTTTCTCCACATATTCTCTACACGATGTGAGGAAGGTGGAGGAGCCTTTTAGGTTTGGTGCAGGGGTGCAGGGAGTTGCAGGCATGGCTATTGCGAAAGGACTTCCGAGCAATTACATAGGAAACAAAGCTTCCTCTAATTCCTTGATCTGGTCCTTTAGTCTGGCATTCTCGACCTCTATGACTCCAATGGAATCATGAAGAGCATCTCTGATTTCCATGTGAAGTTTAGAGATTTTGAACGCCTGCATATTGGCAAATTCAAGTTCTGAACGATGTTTTCTTTTCTTATTTTTAACATCTCTTTTTTCAATAATTAATTTTTTAGATTCGCTTTCAAAAATAACACTCTAGAATATGAAGGATTCATCTTGGTCAAAATTTTTGGCATCAACTATGTTTATTGGGTAACTATGGTGAATAGTGTCTCCCGATTGTTCAAGGTTGCAGAAAATACTATCCAGATTAGCGTCAAGATCCATGTTTTCACTCTCAATTTTGGGCTCATCCCCCTCCCCTACAATTATTTTTCCCTTCTTCTCCATGGGAAGCTTGTGAGAACTATCAATTTTAGGATGAACCTCATCCATTTGAAGAAATTTGGGTTTCTTTGTTACCGTGGCAGGCCGTTGGAGCAATGCTTTGTTACTGTGGTGGTTCTAGTCCTCAGGTTCGAATATGTTCATTGTATCTCTATAGAACTGTTGTGGAGGTGTTGCCAGTAGTTTATGAAAACGTTGGTTTGCTCCAAACAATGCTTGAAATGAAAAAATGGAGGGGATAATATAACCCCCCGAAATGTTGGTTCAATGCGTGCGAATGGAAAATATCCTCGAGCTCTTCGCTCATTAATGACATCTTTATGTGTGTTGTATGGTGAGCTGTTAGAAGTAAAGCATAATTATTGCATACTTAGAAGTGCAAAGGTGGCGGTTACGACAAAGAACATTTAAGGATTGGAGGTTTCGTGAACAAACCAAGCTGATGGCATGCGAATGACATTCCATGGTATTTGAAATTAACACTGGGAAGGGATAAGAAAAGCCTCTGCAAATATTGGTTTAATGTGCATTAATGGCAGATATTCTCGAGCCTTGTGCCCATCAATGACAATTTACACGGTTCCTGCACGATGAGCTATTAGCATTAAAGATTTAGAAATAAGACACACACACACACACACACACATATATATATTATCTAAAAACATTATTTTCAAGTACTAAATTATTAATATTAAATATTGATATTCTACAATTTAATTAAACACAGTTATCAAATGAGTCATAATCTTTGAGTGTGGGTCCAATTGACGATCGCCGAAGTTTCGGACAAAATATGTATACCGGGCACATGGGGCTTGAGAGCTGGATGGCGCCCACAAAGGAACCCGCCATGGATGATTTTAGGGGCTAAATTTCTCTCATGGGCTATTTTTCCATGGTTTTTCCAAAAATGAGATTCGCTATTTTAAAAATGATTCGCCCAAATTCTATAGGATAAATTATTTTATCTTAAAAATCGCCAAAAAATTATAAAAACTATATAAAATCCTTAGAAATTTTAATAATTTTACAAAAATATCGCCAATCATTTATAGTTGGCATATGAAGGATTAGTAAGATTCACCAAGGTTTCTACATTTAAAAATAAATTTCCATCCTTAAAATCATCCCTATAACCCGTGAGCATAAAATTTGCGAACTATGAAAATGAATGGAAGTAGGTTGAACTCGTAATGTAGAGATATAGATGGACATGAAATCTGGCACTCCGTCGTCTGGGAAGTCGCGAGCATAGACATGGATTACCCAAGTTTTGGATGCAAGATGCACACTCGGAACACGGGGAATAAGAGTTCGATAATGCATAGCGGGGAACCTGCGAGCATAAAATTGGCTAAGGAAAGCAAAGTGGTCGGTATTGCAGGGAAAAAAATTGTACCTTTATAAAGTATGGGCATCATATTTTATAGAGCATGCACAGATATTGCATTCCAAACTTGGCCACTTTGTGGATCGTGGGTACTCGGGTTGTTGGGATAAAAAATAGGTCTCTATTGTTTCGTGTCCTACAAATAGTACTCAGAGTTCCGCAATATACAAATTGACAGGCGGACTTGTGGTTTAGATGAGATTTTATAGAGCATGTACATTTTTTGGATCGCGGGTTCTCGAGCTGGCAGGCTCAAAAAATGGGCCTCTATAGTTCTGTGCGTTACAAATAGCACCCATAATTCTGGGATATACAAATTTACAAGCGGACTTTGCGGGCTAGTTGGATCAACATTATACTTCTATTGAGTCCCGCGATATATAAATTAACAGATGAACTCTAGTGCTGGTGGGATCTGAGAAAGGAGAAATACATGCTAAATATGTACTTTTATCAAATATGGACATGACATTTTATAGAGTGTGCATAGATCCCTTATTCCATACTTAGCCACTTTTTTGGATCGTGAGCTTGCGGGCTGGCTGGCCTACATTGCACTTCTATTGTCCCATGTCCTCCAAACAGCATTCGGAGTTATGTGATACATAAATCCATAGATTATACTTCTATTGATATCTGCGATATATAAATTCACAGATGGGCTCTAGCGCTGGAGGGATCTGAGAAAGGAGCAATACATACTAAATATGTACTTTTATAAAATATGGACATGACATTTTATAGAGTATGCACAAATCCCTTATTCCATACTTAGCCACTTTTTTGGATCGCGTGCTTGCGGGCTGGCTGGGCCAACATTGCACTTCTATTGTCTTGTGTCCTCCAAACAACATTTGGAGTTCTTTGATATACAAATCCACAGACGGAATTGATGTATTACACATTACATGTAATATGTATCTCGGGTTATCGAGCTGGCGGGCTCTAAATTAACAGACAGACTCCACGAGTGGTGGGCTCAAAATTGAATATGTATTTGACATTGCATCTAATATATAATACATATTACATGTAATGTGTACAATATGAAACGGGTAAGTGAACAGCCAAGCTGGCAATATAAAAGTAACTGGAAATCTAAAAACGTGTATCCACCAATTCCGGACCTAGAAATGTTTTGAGGAACAAGTAATCCATAGTAAATATGTACTTTTATAAAGTATGGATATCAGATTTTATAGAGCATGCAGGGATTCGTCATTCCATACTTATCCATTTTTTGGACTGTGGATTCTCGGCTTGGCGGGATGAAAATTGGTTCTCTCTTGTTCTGTGTCCTAAAAATAGTACCCAGAGTTCCATGATATACAAATTGACAGGCAGACATCGGGATGGCTTGCTCAACATTGCACTTCTATTATATGCACTTTTATAAACTAGGGACATGGAATTTTATGGAGTATGTACGGATCCCTTATTCCATACTTAGCCACTTTTTTGGATTGCAGACTTGCGGGATGGCTGGCACAAGATTGCACTTCTATTGTCCTATGTCTACCAAACAATGTTTAGATTTCTACGATATACAAATCCACATAAGGAATTAAATATGTATTACACATTACATGTAATATGTATCACAGGTTATCGAGCTGGCGAGGTCTAATTTGACAAACGTACTCCACGAGTGGCGCACTCAAAATTGAATATGTATTAGAAATTACATGTAATATGTAATACATATTACATGTAATATGTATAATATGAAACGGGCAAGCGGATGGTCGGGCTGGCAATATAAAAGTAACTGGATATGAACACGTGCATCTGCTAGTTCTAGACCTAGAAATTTTCTAAGGAACGAGTAATCCATAGTAAATATGTACTTTTATAAAGTGTTGATATCAGATTTTATACAGCATGCACGAATCCCTCATTCCATACTTAGCCACTTTTTGGATTGCGGGTTCTTGGCCTGGCGGGATGAAAATTGGGTCTCTATTGTTTTGTGTCCTACAAATAGCACCTAGAGTTCCGCGATATACAAATTGACAGGCGGACATCGTTTTGGCTCGCTCAACATTGCACTTCTATTGTTTTGTGTCCTCCATGTAGCACTGGGAGTTCCGTGATACAGAAATTAACAGATGGACTCCAAGACTGGCGGGTTCAAGATTGTGATTGTCTACATATAAAACATATAATATATATGTTATATAGCTAACATTATCTAAAAACATTATTTTAAAGTACTAAATTATTAATAATAAATATTGATATTGTACAATTAAATTAAAGAAAATTAGCAAATGAGTCACAAGCTTCGAGTTCAGGTCCAATTGTACATCACCGAAGTTTCGGGCACTAGATGTATACCATGCAGATGGGGCATGAGAGATGGAAGGCACCGACAAAGGACACCATGGCCATAAAAATGGGAAACTATGAAAACGAACGATGTTCGGTTGGACTCGTGATGTAGAGATATAGATGGACATGAAATCTGCCACTCCGTCGTCTCGGAACCCGCGAGCATAGACATGGATTACCAAATTTTGGATGCAAGATGCAGACTCGAAACATGGGGAATGAGAGTTCAATAACACATACCGGGGAATCCACGGGCATAAAATTGGCTAAGGAAATGAAAGGGATCGGTCAGACTCGTAGTGCATATTCTATAATCCATGTGCAAAAGCAATTGTGTGGTGACCATACCAATATGTGTACAAACCAGGAAAAACTAAATATGTACCTTTATAAAGTCTGGACATGATATTTTATAGAGCATTTACGGATATCGCATCCCATACTTTCCCACTTTGTGGATCATGGGCTCTCGGGCTGGCGAGCTCAAAAAATAGGTGCCTATTGTTCCGTGTTCTACAAATAGCACCTAGATTTCCGCGAGGGACAAATTGACAAGTGGATGTGCAGTGTGGCTGAGATTTTATAGAGTATGTACACTTTTTGGATCACAGGTTCTCGAGCTGGCGAGCTCAAAAATGGGCCTCTATTGTTTCGTTCTTTACAAATAGCACCCACAATTCCGTGATATACAAATTGACAAGAGGACTTGCGAGATGGTTGGCTCAACATGTACCTCCATTGATTTCCACGATATAGAAATTGACAGATGGACTCCAGCACTAGTGGTCTCCCAGAAACGAGCAATACATCATAAATATGTACAAATCCCTTATTCCATACTTAGCCACTTTTTTCGATCGCGGACTTGCGGGCTGGCGGGCTATAAATTGGGCCTCTAATGTTTCATGTCCTGCAAATAGCACCTAGAGTTGCGCGATATAAAAATTAACTAGTGGACTTGTGGGCTGGCTGGCTCAACATTGCACTTCTATTGGATCGTGGACTTGCGGGCTGGCGGGCTCTAAATTGGGCCTATAATGTTTTGTTTCCTGCAAATAGCACCTAAACTTGCGCGATATACAAATTGACAAGCAGACTTGCGGGTTGGATGGTTCAACATTATACTTTTATTGAGTTTCGCGATACAAAAATTGAGAGACAGACTCCATGGTTGGCGAGCTCCGAGAAACGAGCAATACATACTAAATATGTACTTTTATAAACTATGGACATGACATGTTATAGAGCATGTATATATTCCTTATTCCATACAAACCCATTTTTTTGGATCGTGGACTTGCGGGCTGGCGGGCTGTAAACTGGGCCTCTGATTTTCTTTGTCCTGCAAATAGCAGCCAGAGTTGCGTGATATACAAATTGACAAGTGGAATTTCGGGCTGGGTGGCTTAACATTGTACTTCGATTGCTCTATGTCCTCCAAAAAACTATGGGAGTTCCACGATATACAAATTGACAGACGGAGTCCAGAACTGGCAAGATCGACATTGGATATGTATTACACACATGAAGAAAAGTGAATGTAGAGGAAGATATGGAGTGTCAAAGGAGGCGCAAAAAAAAAAAATACACAGCTACAAACAAGTTCAACAAATAGAGACAGAGTAAACAAAAAACTATTTAATATCGAACACGGGCAGTAAAAATGCACCTTTGCATGGATTCCTCTACATCTCTGCTTAGGAGTTCTTTGCGGGGTCTATTTTTCCGGTTTGTTTCTATGAAGAAAAGTAGAAAATAGAAGGAATATGAACATAAGTTAACATGTAAACAAAAAAGCAAGTACTATGTACATATACTAAAAAAAATAGAATAAGATGAATAGAGTAACAGATAGCTTTTAGAAGGATGTACCTTTTTTGTTTCTTTTGCATAATGTATACTTTATAATTCAAGTACAACAACCACTGTATGGGGACCAGACTAGTATGTGTACAAATGAGGGAAAACTAAGAAGATGGATAATTTTTTTTTTTTTTTTTGCAACAAGCTATACAAATATGCTTTGAAATATATAAATATGACTTTGCAAAATGTTTGATGTATATCTCATAATTCAAGTGCAATACCAATTGTGTCGTGATCAGACTAATATGTGTCTAATATAAACATATTGTATTGAGGAATGGACACATTCGACCACACATGGCCAATAAGTGTGTTTTGCAGATGGCTTGTGTTGTGCAAAAGAAAGCAGAGACTGTATTTTCACATGTAGTTTTCCAATTCTTTTGTTTTGCCATTCTTTTGTAGCATGTCAATATTGAAGTCTCCTACAAGAAAAATGGATCCGTTCATATGGAAAAGGTCCAATGCATTGGAAATGACATCTACTATGTTGGAGAATGCTACATGGGGAGCATCATACAGATTCAGTATCGCAATTTATGTTTCATGGAAAAAAACTTTTGCAAGCACCACCTCAACATTCTTTTCTTCAATATGTATATGCTCCAAAATTGGTCCATGTTTTTTCACCAATATCATCACCCCATGTGTAATGTAACTTGATATGCAGTTGTGATTTGGGAATTCTATGTTCTGCGTGCATAATGCCATGTATGTTTCCTGCAAGCACAAAATATCGAATTGCATTGTATCATAGTCATTGAGTATGTCATCCATGTGTGCATTTAAGTTGTGTGTATTAAGTGAGATAATTGATAGAGATGAATTTGTTTGTATAAATTGGTAATCATAGTGCAGTTGCCATTTTGCGGTGGTCCTGATTCGTTCCATTTCAATATCAACTTTTTGTTTGACATTGAAGTTATCTTTTGTAAGAGGACTTAGTAAATACAAGGAGTCTATGCTTCTGACATGGGACATTGTTGAGTATACAAGTCCATGTATCTGAATTCCAGCAGGCTGAAATGCAACATTATCAAGTGTTAGTCCTTGTGATCTATGGACTGTACGTGCACATGCAAGTTTAATCGGAAACTGTTTTTGAATTTTCAATCGACCTATATTTGTTGATGTCGATACTAGCTTTGATATTCGTAGAATAGGTGTCCAACTGCTTCCAGTGTTTGTATTATATAGATAAGACAACTTGTCTCATTGTCACTTGCCTATATGCGGTTCATGGAACATAATCCAAAGGACACCAAGTTTTTTTGTTTTCATATAGCCTTTGAGTATTCCATCTGCACCATTCACCAAGCCATCCTATGAATCATAGTTACAGGCATATATTTCAACCAACATTTCTAATTTGAGAACAAGTTGCAAAGGTACAGTGGTTGTATGTTCATGACGTGGCACATTTCCATGGTTGTCTTATTCTAGGTCAATTGAATTGATGATGATATCATCGCCAGGCATGAGTGATATCATATGGTTGTTATGCATTCCGACATCCTTATTTGTGTAGAACAGGTAAGGAAACATTGGGTTTGTTGGTTCAGGCCGTAGGCACCTCAAATTCATATATGTTATGTCATAATATGTTTGGTTGTTTGTCCACATTCTGTTCAGAATTGTAATGAATGTTTCATCTATCTGACACATTGTAGTATGCAATTCAAAGCATTTTATATTGTCTCTCCATAATTTATGCGTCATTGTTTCCATGTTAACGGTAAGTTGTTCAAATATCGACAAATCTTGGATGGGTTGTGCCTGGTAAGGATCCCCACATAATATCATGTCAATGTTTCCAAAGTATTTCGTGTGCATATTTTTTATGCTCCTTAGTCAGTTGTCAATGGAATACAAGAACCGACTTCCAATCAAATATGCTTCATCTATAAAGACAGTTTGGAGTTCCTCATAAAGCTTAGACAATGTATCCAACATTTCCTTGCTAAGTGGAAGAAACTGTGACTTGTAAAAATGAATTAAAAATGCAGAGTGGATTGTTGTTCCACCTACATTATATGCAGTTTTTCTTGTGTATGCACCTATTAGGTCCATTGGTTTCATAGGATTAGAGGAATTGTTTGAATCATAGATTCGTATAAGCATCTGGAACAGTTCTTTCATTGTGAATGTTCTGCTTATTCCTGCTCCGCCTGTAAGGAACAAGTGCACAGGAGTGTCCATGTTCAAGGAGAGAAATTGCTCTATTATTATGTGCATTGTTTTGAAAAACATTTGGTTTGAAAAACATGTTGGAGAGAACTTGCTCTATTATTATACGCATTGTTTTGAAAAACAAATTTGTTATGCGACAGGAGAAGTCACCGCTTAAATGTAGCAGCGCCCATCAGACTATTTTATGATAACTGAATCGTTCTGTAATGTCAACGAAACATGGATCTCCATAGAAGAGTGTTGGAAAGTTCATTTCCTCAGCAAATTTGTCCTTGAATATTCCAAGTGGGCGTTGCCCCTCAACAGGTGCAATTTCGACAATCTTATCTTGCAAGTCACGAATGCACTGTGAATCAGTGAATCCATGCACCAATGTCTCAGTAGGTGTTTCATTCTCTGATTCATCACTTGTATCAAATTCACTAGCATTTTCAAAAGTCTCTGCAGAGTTGGCGTCCTCTTCTACAAGAACACTTTTCCAGTTCTCATTTATACAAATGTTCTCTGTTGTATAGGGCTCTGGAACATAATTCCTTTAATTCTTTCATAACATCATGCACACACACTTTTCCTGTCTGATAGGCATTTTTGTATCACAAGTGTCTTTTCAAAGCGATAGCAATAGTCATTGTATCGCTAATGAATTGTGGCAAGGCTTTTTTCACAACATCTAGCCGAACAGGCACATTAATAATTGATCTTGTTAAGCCCATATGGGGTTGTTTATATCCCCAAGCCCTTATTAGTGAAAATGAAATTCGTAGAGACACAAGTCTCTCCTCAAGTTTCGTAAGTGCACTTATATCTACTAGTGGTGTATTACATCTTATTTGCTCAAGGGTTGCAAATTATGGCAGTTTTCCATTTTCAAGCGACCGTTTGCATGGAAGACAACAAATTTTGCCACTGGAAAATGGTTTATCGTGCATTGTCAAGTGAAGGTATTCTGCTTGCAAATCAGGCATGAAAGACTTACTGTTTTTTGAGAAATTCAATTGTTCACAAATTGCACATGCAATGAAAGGAGTGCCTTTAATTTGTTTCATGTACGTTTGTCTTGCAATTTTCTTTCACAAGGAAGTATGAGTAGAAAGTGTTTGTTGGTTTTCATTGGTAGTAGTACATGGTGTTGCTTCTAGGCCACAAAATGTGATAATTTCTCGACCATTCTAGGATATGCAACCGTACCTGTTTTTGTTCTTTTGTGCATGAACAAATTTCTTTAGATTGTGCTATGTCGGTTTCTCTCTTAAAAAAAGTGCAACAATGTATTTTTTTCTTGCATGCATGACCTTTTTCAAGTTGTGGTAACTTACTCTACGTTTCTTGTCCAAGGGCACAATGACCTGATGGAAACTGGGATGAATTTCACTCTGATTCAGGTTGTCATAACTTAGTGTACGTTTTTTTGTTTAAGGGGTGTGTGGCCTCATCACAATTGGGACGAATTTTACGCATAAATTTTTTCAAGTTGTGATAACTTACTCTACGTTTTTTGTTTAAGCCCTACATGGCCTCATGATGCAGGAGGATCGCCAACACATCAAGCGAGCCAGCGCGGAAGCAATTGGACAACTGGAAGAGCCAACACAAATTTTGAAAACACTTTGGGATTGTTGCGCAAATCTTAAATGAGCCATTAAGACAAAGCGCACTTGTATATTGTAAATGGACCTTGAGCGGATTGCTCTCGTCCTTAGTAGAGAGGAGGCATTTATGAAAATTAATGTAAAGTATATAGAATTTAATTCTAGACTAGACAGTTTTAGAGCGCAATAGGGAAACGGGATATAGACACCCTCATTGTGCATTGTAACATTATTGAAGCAGGAGAAGAGAAAGAGCACGTAGAGAGCTGTGTGAGAACACCCATGTACAGATATTTGAATTAATAGAAGAAAGATTTGATTCAAATCCATGGTTTTGTGTCTGTTCTTTGTGTATTGATGTTGTTGATTTCTCATGAATGTTTGCTTCCAGTTATACATTTTCTTTTATGTGATGTGTATATGATTTCATGTTTGAATTGAAGTCTGAGAGGAAGAAGGAATGAGTTTCAATTGTTTCTCTATTTGAGCTAGAGAATTCCTGCAAGGAGTGCAATTGAAGTGTCCGCAAGGAGTGCGTTGACAGAGAGTTTAGATAGAGATAGTTGTTGTTCTCATTCATCCCAAAGGTGCAGTTGGGCACAGGAGTCGTGAAAGGAGTGCGCAGGCCAAGTGAAGTTCAGGGTTGCGAACCTGAGCAATGCATTGAGGACTGTTGTTGCAGGTGTGCACAGAGTCGAGGGACTTCATCACTTAGACGTGGTTGAAGGCTTTCCGCAAGGAGTGCGTGCAAGGGTCTTTTATACAAGCTCAGGAGGGATAGGCCTTTGAGTTTGTCGAAGGATAGTGTAGAGGAGTTGTGCCTTGACGATTTAAGAAAGCATCGTAAGGTTGCATGCAAGTGGACGATTTTTGTAGAAGAACACTTAGTCGTTTTGCAGAATTTCATCAAGAGAAATGGACGGTCGGAATTCTCCGAGGAGAATCAATGAATCACCGTGAGTCGTTAGATCTCGCGGAGGTGCAAGGGAGATACTGCAGGTATTCCCATAGTGTTTAAAGCTCAGGAGGGGAAGAGCCATTTGATCCAATCCAGTCAGGGTCGTTGGATTATTCACGAAATCACCTATTGGGATTTCGTGAGAGAAGAGTCGAAGATTTGGTAACGGGAATCACGATACGCGATATCCCAACGGCTACGTAAATAGTGTGGGACCACAGGAGTTGGTGACATGGACAGGTGGCATATTATTTTGGGGTTTCGCAGCGAGAAGTCCTGAACTCACTGCATTAGGATTCGCGATACCGCGAACTCCGAAAGTGTCGATGGAGTGAAGCAGCGATTGAATAGCCTATTCGCACGTGTGTCGGAGTTTCGGCGCATCGGGACTCGGGAGTCAGAGAAATGAGTTGCTCAGCACCGCGAGTGCCAAAATCGCGATAGGAGAAGTCCCGACAGGGCAAAGGAAGGGTCAGTGTTGACTTGCATTGGGTCTCGAGGATTCGAGAGTACAGCGCTTGACCACTGACCTCGCGAAGTCCCGAAGTCCGATTCCTCGATAAGTAAAGAGAGGGGGATCGCATGAAGAGATCTGTGGGTGTAGATTTCCCGATAGGGAAATAGAAGGACCCGTTAGTGTTCTTCGGGTCACGGGAGAAGAAGATCCTGTGAGCGGACATGCCTACGAGCGCAACTGCATCAAAGTGGTATCAGAGCACAGAAAGATTCTTTGCTTTTTGTAGAAGAGAAAGAGAATTCACCATGCCGTGAAGGAGAGATAGACAGTCACTCGATCCAGAGGATAGGGAGGTGCAGAGAAGGAGAGGCAGATAGATGGAAAATCCAGAAATGGAGAGACAGATGCGTGATCTCTGAGCAAGACTCAAAGACATGGAGACGACGTAAAGACGCACAGCCAGTGCAGGGGATCTGAGTGATTCCGAGAGCGAAGTTGAGGTTGAACGAGAAGAAGAGGTTGTAGTCGAAGATGCATCAGACGAGCATTTGATCAAAGCTATTGCCAGGATGGGTGCAAGGGAAAAGATGGACATTCTAGTTTACGAGGGAAACTTGGATGCAGAGGAGCTTCTAGATTGGATTAGAGCTTTGGACACTTACTTCAACTATGAAGACGTCGAAGAGGACAAGAAGGTCAAGCATGCTGTCACATGCTTGAAAGGACATGCAACATTGTGGTGGGATGAACTACAAGCTGACAGACACTGCAAGGGCAAGCAAAAGATCAAGAGCTGGGATCGAATGATCGCGAAGATGAAGGCGAAATTCATCCCCAGGGACTATCAAATTTCTCTGTTCAGGAGGATGCAGAACCTGAGACAGAAGTTGATGATAGTGAAAGAATACACTGAGGAATTCTACAGACTAAACATCAGAGCAGGTCATCGAGAGAGCGATGATGAGAAGGTAGCCAGATACATGAATGGCCTGAGATATGATATCCAGGATGAGATGAGCATGGTTACCATCCGGATAGTGGAAGATGCTTACCAGATGGCTTTGAAAGCTGAAGAGAAGCTAAGTCAAAAATAGAGTCAGAGGGGCCGAGGCAGAAGTCAGCCCAGAGGCAAATCAGTTGCCCAGGAAAGAACCTAGAAGCCCAAGGACAACTAGAAGAAGCCTCAAACTCGTACAGAGAGATGACGGAGTTCACAGCAAGGGCCATATGTTGAACAGAGAGAACAACATATTGAGCAGAGAGGAGATTATGTTGATAACAACACTTTTCCTCGTACTAGAGGTAGAGGAAGAGGAAGAGGTGGAGTAATCACATGCTTCACATGCGGGAAGAATGGGCACAAGTCTTACGAGTGTCAAGAGAAAAATAAGGACATTGGAGAAGCTCACATCACCGAAGCACAGAGGCGGGATGTTGAGTCGGAAGACGCAAAAGGCGGAACATCGCTCATGATGCGAAAAGTCCTTTTGACACCCGAGAAGGAGGTGGAGAGTTCATTCCAAAGGACCAGACTTTTCAGGACTTCTTGCAAGACCAAGGACAGGGTATGCAAGGTCATAGTAGACAGTGGTAGCACGAATAATCTCGTATCTACAGAAATGGTAGAGAAGCCGGAGCTGGAGACGACTGATCATCCAAGCCCATACAGAGTTTTGTGGCTACATAAAGGACACCAGGTAACTGTTACTAAACAATGCTTGGTTGAATTTAAGATAGGGGGATATAATGATAAGATTTTATGTGATGTCATTCCTATGGATGTTTGTCATCTATTGCTGGGTAGACCATGGAAATATGACAGAAATGTGATTCATGATGGGAGGATGAACACATACACCCTAGAGAAGAATGGGAGGACACACATGTTGCTTCCAATTAAAGATAAGGAAGTGAAGCCGAAATTAAGCAACATAGTACTTCTCATGAGTGGGAAGGAACTCCTTAATGAGGTGAAGAAGAAGGAGGATCCACAATTCTTTGTGGTCAGGAAACCGAGGATTGTTCTGACTAGCACAAGAGTGTATGATTTACCAGAGGAGATTCACGAACTGCTGGAAGAGTTCACTGACATCATAGTGGATGAACTACCTCGTTCGTTGCCACCGATCAGGAGTGTGAGTCATCATATTGATCTCATACCAGGAGCCAGTTTTCCAAATAAAGCCACGTACAAATTGACGCCGCAAGAGAATGAAGAGGTTAAAAGGCAAGTCCAGGAGTTATTGGACAAAGGTTTGGTCAGGGAAAGCTTGAGTCCATGTGTTTTTCCAACAGTACTCGGTCCGAAGAAAGACAGAGGCTGGAGGATGTGTACTGACTCGAGGGCGATCAATAAGATAACCATCAGGTACAGATTTCCATTGCCGAGGATGGATGATCTGATGGATTTCTTGAGTGAAGAAAAGTATTTTTCAAAGATTGATTTGAAAAGAGGTTATCATCATATTTGCATGAGAGAAGGTGATGAATGGAAGACATCATTCAAAACAAATGAGGGTTTGTATGAATGGCTTCTTATGCCATTTCGCTTAACAAATGCGCCAAGTACCTTCATGAGGTTGATGAACGAAGTCCTGAGGGAGTTCATCGGGAAATTTATCATTGTGTATTTGGATGACATACTAGTTTTCAGTAAAACAATAGCAGAGCACTTAAAGCATTTGGCTATAGTGATGCAGAAACTACAGCAGGAGAAGTTGTTGATAAATATGAAGAAGTCATCATTCATGAAAAAAAATCTCATTTACTTGGGGTTTGTTATTTCGTCAAATGAGTTGAGGATGGATCCAGATAAGGTGGAAGTGATCAAGAATTGGCCATCACCGAAGAATATTTTTGAGGTGAGAATTTTCCATGGATTGTCTAGTTTCTATCGAAAGTTCATCAAGAATTTCAGTGGAATTAGCGCAGTGATGATGGACATGGTGAAGAAAAGACACAAATATTTTCACTGGACAACAGAGGCTGAAAAGATTTTCAATCTATTGAAGAGGAAGATCACAGAACAATCGGTTTTGGTGTTGCCAAATTTCCTGAAGACATTTTAGGTGAAATGTGATGCAAGCGGGTTTGCAATCGGGGCAGTCTTAAGTCAAGAAGACAGGCCGATCGCATATTTTAGCGAGAAGCTAAATGAGGCGAAAGTGAAGTACTCCACATATGATAAGGAATTATATGCTATCATACAGGCATTGAAGAAATGGAGGCATTACTTGATACCCAAAGAGTTTGTATTATACAGTGATAATCATGCATTGCAGTTTGTGACTCAACAGGAGAAGTTGAATCAGAAACATGTCAAATGGGTTGAGTATATGCAGAACTTCACATTTTTGATTAAGCATATTTCTGGTACTGCTAACAAAGTGGTTGATGCTTTGAGCAGGAAGTGTTTGCTGTTGCAGGAATTCAAAGTCAAAACGTTGGGTTTTGATGAGCTCAGGGACATGTACGCAAATGATCCAGATTTCAAGGAAGCGTATGAAGCAGCTGAGAATCCAGTTCTCAGAGACAGAAGCCCATGGATGGACTACATGATCCAGGAAGGATTTTTGTTCAAAGGCAATCAACTGTGTATTCCAAAATGCTCCATGAGGGAGAATTTGTTGAAGGAGAAACACAGTGGAGGATTGGCAGGACATTTTGGCCATGACAAGACATTCGCAAAGCTGAATGAGTCATATTTTTGGCTGGGCATGCGAGCATATGTCAAGAGATTTGTGGACAGATGTAGAAATTCCCAGCATTCGAAGGGAAGGAAGAAGAATGTGGGATTTTATCAACCATTGCCTATACCAGAGAGGCCGTGGGATGCGATTAGCATGGATTTTGTATTGGGGTTGCCAAAAACACAAAGAGGTGTTGATTCAATCTTTGTGGTGGTGGATAGATTTTCCAAAATGGCACACTTCATTCCATGTCAGAAAACCAGTGATGTGAATCACATCGCGAACCTGTTTTTCAAAGAGGTCATTCGACTTCATGGTTTGCTGAGAAGTATAGTTTCAGACAGAGATACGAAATTCATAGGGCATTTTTGGAGGACCTTATGGAAAAAGCTTGGAACTAACCTGTTGTTTAGTTCAGCGTATCATCCTCAGACGGATGGACAGACAGAAGTAGTGAACAGAAGTCTGGGAGACTTGCTGAGAAGCTTGGTGACAGAGCACCAGAATCAGTGGGATAGCATATTGCCGCAGGCAAAGTTTGTGTACAATGACTCAGTCAACCGGAGCACAGGCCAGAGTCCATTTCAGATCGTATATGGCATGCAGCCGAGGGGAATTTCTGAACTGAGGGATTCAGAATAGACTGTGACTAGGAGCGCTAGTGTAGAAGAATTCGCATAAGCGATGAAAGAACTTCACAGCCAGGTGAAGGAACGATTGTTGAATTCAAGTCAGGAGTATAAGCGCAGAGCTAATCAACATCGAAGACAACTTCAATTTTAGGTTGGTGATCTGGCTCTAGCACATTTGAGAAAAGAAAGGTTCCCGAGAGGAACATACAATAAGTTGAAGATGAAGAAAATCGGACCCTGCAAGGTCTTGAAGAAATTCGGGGCAAATGCTTATGAGATTGAATTACCCAATGGGATCAGAATATCTCCAATATTCAATGTCTTAGATTTGTACCCATATAAAGCTAGAGAAGCAGAGATTGGAGGTGAGCAGCCAGTGATCCAGTGGGAGAAACAGATGTCAGTTGCAAATAAGCCGCAGATGGAGTGCATACTGGACAAGAGAGTGGGTAAAAGGACAAGGCAAAAGCAATACTTCGAGTATCTGGTCAAATGGAAGAACCATCCAGTTGAATATGCCAGCTGGGAGACTGAAGCGGAGATACAGAGGCATGGACAGATCATGCAGGAGCTCATGGACAGGAGCCCATGAAATTTTTCAAGCGAGGGAGTATGATGAAAGAGCATCGCCAACACATCAAGCGAGCCAGTGCAGAAGCAATTGGACAGCTGGAAGAGCCAGCACAAATTTTGAAAACACTTTGGGATTGTTGAGCAAATCTTAAATGAGCCATTAAGACGAAGCACACTTGTATATTGTAAATGGACCTTGAGCGGATTACTCTCATCCTTAGTAGATAGGAAGCATTTATGAAAATTAATGTAAAGTAGATAGAATTTAATTCTAGACTAGACAGTTTTAGAGTGCAAGAGGGAAACGGGATATAGACACCCTCATTGTGCATTGTAACATTATTGAAGCAGGAGAAGAGCAAGAGCATGCAGAGAGCTGTGTGAGAACACCCATGTACAGATATTTGAATTAATAGAAGAAATCTTTGATTCAAATCCATGGTTTTGTGTTTGTTCTCTGTGTATTGATGTTGTTGATTGCTCATGAATGTTTGCTTCCAGTTATACATTTTATTTTATGTGCTATGTATATGATTTCATGTTTGAATTGAAGTCTGAGAGGAAGAAGGAATGAGTTTCAATTGTTTCTCTATTTGAGCCAAATAATTCCTGCAAGGAGTGTAGTTGAAGTGTCCGCAAGGAGTGCGTTGACAGAGAGTTCAGATAGAGATAGCTTTTGTTCTCATTCAATCCAAAGGTGCAGTTGGGCACAGGAGCCCTGCAAGGAGTGCGCAGGCCGAGTGAAGTTCAGGTTTGCGAACCTGAGCAATGCATTGAGGACTGCTGTTGCAGGTGTGTGCAGAGTCGAGGGACTTCAACACTTAGAGGTGGTTGAAGGCTTGCCGCAAGGAGTGTGTTCAAGGGTCTTTTATACAAGCTCAGGAGGGATAGGCCTTTGAGTTTGTCGAAGGACAGTGTAGAGGAGTTGTGCCTTGACGATTTAAGAAAGCATCATAAGGTTGCATGCAGGTGGATGAGTTTTGTAGAAGAACACTTAGTCGTTTTGCAGAATTTCATCAGGAGAAATGGACAGTCGAAATTCTCCGAGGAGAATCAGCGAATCACCGTGAGCCGTTAGATCTCTCAGAGGTGCAAGGGAGATACTGCAGGTATTCCCATAGTGTTTAAATCTCATGAGGGGCAGAGTCGTTTGATCCAAGCCAGTCAAGGCCGTTGGATTATTCATGAAATTGCCTATCGGGATTTCGTGAGAGAAGAGTCGGAGATTTGGTAACGAGAATCACGAAATCGCGATACGCGATATCCCGACGGCTACGTAAACAGTGTGGGACCACAGGAGTTGGTGACATGGACAGGTGGCGTATTATTTAGGGGTTTCGCAGCGAGAAGTCCCGAACTCACTGCATAAGGATTCGCGATACCATGAACTCTGAAGTGCCGATGGAGTGAAGCGGCAATTGAATAGCCCATTCGCACGTGTGTCGGAGTTTCGGCACATCGGGACTCGGGAGTCAGAGAAACGAGTTGATCGACACTGCGAGTGCCGAAATCGCGATAGGAGAAGTCTCGACATGGAAAAGGAAGGGTCAGCGTTGACTTGCATCGGGTCTTGGGGATTCGAGAGTGCAGCGCTCGACCACTGACCTCGCGAAGTCGCGAAGTCTGATTCCCTGATAAGTAAAGAGAGTGGGATCGCACGAAGATATCTGTGGGTGTAGATTTCCCGATAGGGAAATAGAAGGACCGGTTAGTGTTCTTCGGGCCACGGGAGAAGAAGATCCTGTGAGCAGACGTGCCTACGGGCGCGACTGGGTCACCTCATCACAACTGTAATGAACTTCATGCATAGCTTTTTTGTTCAAGCCCTGTATAGCCATATTGCAACCAGGAGGGGTTTCATTCTCACTAAAAAGCATGCGACGCGTATGCAAATTTGATGCAGTTTGGATAGCATAGACATTCAACCTTGAACCACTGATATGTCCAAGCAAAGGTTCATAATGGATATGTGTTGTATCTGTTTTCCAACGAGAGGATGTCAATTGTTCAATCGTAATTTGAATCAATAGACCAAGAATGGACAGTGCCATCTGGCAAGGCCGACCAAACCTGGATATTTACTCTAAACATGATAGACAACCATTGCAAACAGAATCTACAACCCTCCACATTCCCTTTTTCATATGGAAATGCCATGTTTACAAGGTATTATTGTCAACTTCCAATTGCCAACATATTTTGTAGGAGATATGGCGAAAAGTGCTCATGCAAGCACCTAAAAGCTTGTTGACCGTCGCCTATAATTTCATTGCAAAAGGACTGTACAGTGTAAAGCCGCAACGACTGCACATCAAACTCCGCTGCTACCAAACAACAAATTGCATTGAACATACTATCTCCACAGCTAGACACAACAGTTGTTGTTAGGTGTAAACCATGCGATTCTATGTGATGCATAATCCATTTCCACTATGATTCAAGGTCTTTGCAAATGAGGGACAAGTAAATATGAGCTTCTTCAACATTGCATATGGACAATTTTATGTACATCAGTGGTTCATAATGACCATTGACAACATTGGCCTCATGGAACAACATGCAATATGGATTGTTAAATGGAGTTTTGTTGAATAGTAAATATCTTGTTTTTTTTGTCAATGACCATATTCCAATTGATATATTGAGCCACTTATATAGCCACCATATACAAAATGTATCTCCCCAAAGTCCCCTCTCATGTGCAGGCAGAATTGAGGATGCAAACAACCGCATCTTTGAAAAATACTTTTGGACATCATGTATTCCATGCAACTGCCGAAGAAAATCAGATTCTAGTTTGTATTCATACGACGCCAATGCCTCAGCGTCACCATTTTTTAAACATCCCAAGAATTAATCTATCAATACATTGCGCAGATCGGTCGAGGAATAGCAAAAATGCAGTAGAACCTGAAATGCATCGAAAAGGCAATCCCCTACAGTATACGAGAATGCATCCAATCTAAAAATCTCATTGTTATGCAAAACCGCGTCAATGTTGTCATGTATAATGGAGTGTGTATCTATTTGATACGACTCAACATCTATTACTTCTTTCATCTTTTGAACTGTCATTTTGAAGTTGTTTGTTAGATACTTTCAGTTTGCATGAAAACAAAAAAAAGAGGAAAAAAATAATAAAAGTAGGAAAAAAGGAAAAAAGGAAAGAAAAATAGAAAAACTACAAGCGCAGAACTGGGTACCAATCCCCGTATGTATCTCTCAACCTTCTTCTTGTCAACTTCAATCCTCCCTAGTCCCCACAGCAGACGAGAAGAAAACAAACCCACACTGGAAAGAGAAGCAAACAAAATGAAACAACGCTAATAAATAACACCATAAATTTACTCAGCACAAAGATCAATTTGAACCTATCCATGGCGTGCATCGTACAAGCTTCTCAGAGTCAGAAAAAAGTTCTGCAAAATACAAAGGACGGGACAAAGGCAACAATTGGACGCAGTTTTCGACCCACAAAATAAAATTGTTCCCTGCGTCTACACCCCGGCAGATGGTTCCCTCTTATGATAGCTCCGAACTACTTTTCGAAAACCCCCCTGGATTGCAATTTTCAAAATAGCTATGGACGTAGGAGCCGGCATATGAAGACGCATGGTTTCCAAGAACAGAAATTAAGAGCACAGAGAAACATGGTCTGCAACAGTATTTCGAGGCAGGGACTCCCACCATTCAAAAATACCAACGAAACAATGGCACGGAAACTTCCCGTCAACGAGGGATGACAACAGCTCAGACCAAAAAACTCCAAACTGCAACAACAGGTCCAACAACTTGCAAAGTTGAAGAACAACAAACTAGTGACAACCACGAAGAGGTCTAACTGCAACTATAGGACCTCAACTTTGCAAAGTTGAATCAAACAAGAACAAGGATCGTGGAACGAACCAACGAACAAGCATCGACCACTGAACCACTGATGCCGACAGAGAACAATTCAGCACAATTTCAATGCAATCAACAACATAAAAAAAATGGAACGAAACTGCATTGCAGCGCCTCTGTACAATAAACATTTAAGACTGCAAGACCTGTTAGGTAAACACTTAAGACTGTTAGAATAGTCGAACAACATAGTCCTGTGCAAACATTTAAAAAAAATACAGCGTGGCAAGTCTCTTCTCTCGAAGCACGCAAGAATAAAGCAAAAATCATACATAGTAATATGCTAGAGAATGTATTCTACCTAGCAGAAAATGCTAAAACAAACATTCGAACTAATGCTAGCATTAATCCACCTTCAACCAATGCATAAGAAAATATATGATTCAAAAAGACCATATACGATGAAATACTTTGGATATGCCAACATATATAACATTGAGAATAACAAAGCCAGCAATAAGACCTCCAATTCGTTGTCCAATTAAATCATGACAAATACGATATTTTTTATTATATAAAAATCGATGTTTTCAATTCCTTGGTTCCAACAATAGATAATATGAAAATATTTGTGGTCAATAAACAATTTAATACAAGGTCAACAATTGATTACTATAGTCTCTCTATGCCTAGAAAACTAATAACACTTTAAAAAAATATATATAAAACATTTTTATTCTAACATAATATTAATCCTATCATTGTCACACTCATAATGTTAACCTTTCACGTTAGAGAATGGCACAAAACAAACAAATTAAAAAAAGAATGCACACAATTACTTAAAAGTTGTAAAAGCAAAATTATATATACAAACATTTGCACTCTAAAAAGCAAATTATTCCAAAGCAAAATTATATATACAAACATTTGCACTCTAAAAAGCAAATTATTCCAAAGCAAAATTATATATACAAACATTTGCACTCTACAAACATTCACGTGAAAGAATCTTAACAATATAATAATACAAATTTTAGCAGTAATGTCTAAGGGCCAACACTTACTACATCTGCAGGTTGTTAATGTGCACTCTGTTATGTAGCATTGAATGTTGTAGCAGTAGTATTGAATGTTATAACAGTAGCAGGCACTGTATAGTAATATTAAATGTTTTATATATCATTCATCATATTGAAAGTTGTTTAGCAGTGTGGATATTGCTTATTGTTAATAGTTGGTATTGATATTACTGAATATGAACAATATACCATTCACTATACATTCATAATATTCAATGTTATTTAACAATATCGATATTGTTCACTAATACTGTCTAGTAGGATGGATATTGCTAACAAGGTGGATATGAAGTGGGCTAACTCAGAAGTAATTTTTTCTTCTAGTAGGTCCTTCACAGGCTTGCTTTTAAATTCATTGCCAATTTAGAACTTTGATTGATTTTCTGAGCATTTGAGTTGGTTTAAAATAGGGAAAACTCCCTAAAATAAGGTTCTGAAATACATGGAACTTTATCCATGTTTAACTCAGACTACCCCTGAAAATCTGGCCAGATTCAAACATTTTTTTTTTTGGTTGAAAAGAATCTCTGAATTGTTTCCCGAGTTAGCATACTCCGGGTGGATATTGCTCGTCGTGATTTAATGTGAGAACATGCAGTTCAACACCAACAGAGATGCTCAGATTTAACTATTCTGAGTTGATAGTTGGTATCGATATCAGTGAATATGAGCAAGATGAAAAAAGGTTCAAATTGTGGTAGGATATAGCGTGTTTTTTTGCCAGGATCGAGACATTTCCTGTAGCATTGCCGGGAGGGTGGTCCAAAACTATTTATCAAATTGTGTAAGGTCGCGCCATGTGTCCAAACACATAAACGAGCTCTATCACATCGGAAACCACACCAAATCGTACAAGTCCAACGAGACCAGGTCAGGCCAACCAGGAGCGAATACATTCCGAAAGACCTTTATTTCGCCGGTTATATGTGGTCTACTTTTATTTACTTCAGGTAGAAACTGAGCATTACCAATACAAAATTATAGTACTGGGAAGCGAATCATCGGAATAGCTAAGATTTCATGCCCCCTGTTAGTCCGGTAAACATTTCAACAATGTCCAATTCTTCGTTATTGATGCTTCGAGGAAGGCAGGGTCTAGTTGAAATAGTGAAAACCTGTGATGGAATCAACGCACTCTTACCAATATCTTATCAAGTTAAGATCAAATTAGGTTTCACACAGAATTCAAGTCAGTCAATCTACCATACGTTTGAATTTGATAATGTCCTACGGTAATAAATAGCACATCTCAGACACAATTTGGTAATTGTGAAAACCTAAGGGACAATCTCTCTCAGTGAGAAAATTCGTCATATCATCAGCTTTTACACAATCTCCGATTCTATCAAGTGCCCGAATAATGGTAGTGTAAGTCTTTTGTCTGGGAGTAAGCCTTCGTGCACTATAATTCTAGGGAGCAGTTGCAATGCCCCATCTCCATCTCCGATTTCACAGGCTCACAGAATCCGGCTCTGAGAATACATCGAAGCTCTGAGAATCCGGCTCACAGCCCGCCCACGGCATTGAATCAAGGTGAGCAAACGCCTCATCGACTTTCCCTACTGCCTAAAGAGTCTTCAAATCTATACACAAATTTCCTCATTTGCTCTAGAATCTCTTCAGGTCTACATACTCTTTTCCGCTCGCACCAGGCTTCCGAGAGCTGCGGAATAGGCCGGTGGCCTAAACGAATCATCGCTTGTATTGCAGCCAGTGCCAGTTCTAAACGATTTGCTTCGCAAAATTGGAAAACAGCAGCCAATTCAAATGATTAGCTCACTTAAATCAGCGCACCCTACTCCCCTAAATCTGGGTTGGATTTGGTGATCCATTCCGTTTAAAGTTCAGGGTTCCATTTAATTAAGACAGAACGAACATATTCTGGCTGCAGCGTGATCTCAGGTTCCAGTCCCATGGCGAATCAAAATCACGAAATAAGGTTGAACAAATTCTAGCTAGCAGCCTGTTGGACGACGATAGTAACCTACCTATATGCAGATACAAATGGAAAAGAAAATACAAATTCCTCAAACTCTCCTTCGCAGACTTGTCTTGCTCCATGCATCTTGTCATTGAAAAAATTTGCTTAACCGCTAAACAAGATAGAACCCTCATTTATCAATTTCCAATTTCATTGGAAAGATCAACTCCACATTGAATTAAGATAAACACATGTTTTTTTAACAATGAATCGAGATGAAAGACGTATGTTTTCAAATATTGGAAATAAATGAACATCTCTCAGTTGATTAATAACCATCCTGAGATATTCTTTACATTATTAAAACAGTATAGATTAGGGGCCACACCAAGAAATTATTTGAAGTAGATAGACGGGGACCTGGAAGGGAAAAACAATAAAGTCATAGATTCCCTCAAAAGCTTTCCCTCAACTTTGGAAAAGCAAAGAGTGGAACTTGTTTTGACAAAGCGGCTCCACTTGCTTCTCTCATATCCAGCTCGGACGGATCACCTTCTACCCTCCAATCAAAAAAGTGCAGCAGTTGAGCCACTGCAAGGTGGATCATGGGAAGAGCCATGGCAGCCCCCGGGCATCCTCTTCTTCCTGCCGAGAAGGGAAGCATCCTGAAATCTGATTGACCTGTCACTAAATCCATAATATTATCATGCCCATCCAATTCATGCATAAATCTCTCCGGCTTGAAATCCAAAACATCTTCTCCCCACACATTGGGATCTCTTCCTATAGCCCACAAATTCACCATTACCGTCGTTTTCTTAGGTATATTGTATCCGCCTACGGTTGCAACCTCCACAGATTCATGTGGAAGCGCTAGCGGCACCGGTGGGTATAATCGCAAAGTTTCCTTCACCACACATTGGAGGTACTTCATCCTTCCCACATCCGACTCCTTTACTTTGCCATGTTTTCCGATTGTGGATTCTATTTCTTCCTGCAATGTTTTCATGTCATGGGGATGTCTGAGCAGCTCACTCATCGTCCATTCTAACGTAGACGACGACGTCTCCATTCCAGCGATCAACATGTCCTGCACGAACAAATACGAAAACAACTTATCTTTTCAAATGAAATTTAATAATTAATCTTATAATGAACAACTAGTTTGGAAATAAAGAGCGGCGGCTCTAGCGACATACAAACATAATTGCCTTAATTGTTTCCCGCGTGGCTTTGGTGACTCCCTTTATATGATCGTTCTCAGCTGTCATCTGGAGCAACACATCCACGAAGTCTTTAACATGCTCTGCCTCTTCCTGGCCATCGCTGGAGGGAGCGGCGGCCATGCGATGATGAACATCAAGATGCTCGTCTATAATTTTCTCAGCGAACAGATCGTATGTTTTGCTCACTTTCATCATACGCCGCTTGATGCCTTGCAAGTCCATCCAGTCCAAATAAGGAATGAAATCTCCAATGTTGAGCGCTCCGACAAAAGCTGACAGCTCTCGTAACATATGCTTAAATCCTTTGTCATCAGCCCCCAAGTCATCGTCAGAAACTTTCCTCCTGGCCAGTATTTGCGAAATTACATTGGAGGAAAGAGTGAGGATGACCTTGCTCACATTCACAGCAATTGTACCGTTCTGGCTCTCCTCCCAAATGGACTGGGTCATCGCAGAGACCTCTTCCTCTCGCACATGTTTGAAGGACTCGACTCTCTTAGAGGTGAACAGTTCCAACACGCAGAGCTTCCTCACTTGCCTCCAATAGTCTCCATAAGGAGACAATACCAAACCCTTGAAATTGTAGGATAAGTATTTACCAGCTGCAGTTGCAGGTCTGCTGGCAAATATGGAATCATGAGTTTTCAGAAAGTGTTTGGCCATATCGGAAGAAGACACGACCACGGTGGGGACAGAGCCGAAGCGGAGAAACATAATGGCACCATATTTGTCAGCAAGGTCTTTCAGAACACGATGAACAGGCTTTCTCATTTGGTGGAGATTTCCGATGATCGGCCATGGATAGGGTCCTGGAGGTAATCTTTCTCCGATCTTTGGACTCTTGTGCAATATCCCGCATAAGAAGAAGAACACGAGAGTCAAAAATCCAGCAGTTGCCGTCCACGTTGCAGGCAGAGGCAGAGCAAAAGCTTGAAGCAACGTATGAAAATCCATAACGAACTTTCCTCTATCAGGTCTGCAGGACTGAAAGAAAGATGCGTCTCCTATTTAAGCGATCCTGGACTCCTTGAAGTCAATTAAAGAGAAGACTATCGTCCATAAATCGGTGCTTTTTCCAGCAGTTCCGAGCTAATGCGTTGGAAAGCCACTGCACTCAATTTTTCTGAACAAACCTGCCTATACGACAATCTATCCGCTTTATTACTCTTACAACAAAGTAGTTGATATACTTTTATTCCAGTAATTTTTTGTAAATCAAGCCTGTACGACAACCTATCTGCTTTATTGCTCCTATAACCACATAATTAAAATTATTAAGAGATGTCATTCATTTAAAAGTGAAAGTTGTTGATATGTCATTTTTAAAAAATCAAATCATTTCACAAATGGACAAATCTGCCTATACGACAATCTATCTACTGTACTACTCTAGGCAACAATCTACCCACTGTATTACTCTTACACCCATATGATTAAACTTACCATCCTAGCATATTCTAAGGGAGACACATAGAAGTTGGGGGAAAGGAAAGAAAGGGATGGTTAGGTTGTTTAAAGATAATGGAATGATTTTCATTTTTTTGTTGTTACAATTTAAAATGTGTTGATTGGTACAAAATTTGTATAGGTTAATGGCATTAATTCTTTTAAATGAAAAATCTAAAGTAATGTGATTAAGCTTGTCGATCATATTTGATAAATTGAAAATTAAAATAAATCCAAATTAATATGATTAGTATAACATAAGTTTTTTGCATATTGATTTGAATTGTAAAGTCAAAACTAATGTTGTAGGTGAAGTGGTGATACAACATAAATACATGATTAAAAATCAAGAGAATCTATGATTTTCATGGAGACTATATGAAAAATTTACAGGAAAAAAATTAAAAGAAAATGTCAATGAAAAAAAACATGTGGTATAAATTTATTTTAACTCTCTAGATATTCACCAATAATCATATTTTAAAGCTTAATTAGAAGACGAAAAAATGGTAGAATATAAACAAGATATGTCATGAGTTAAGCAAGAAATATAAACATAGAGTATGTCATTAATTAAATAATTGTTTTTTTTTTATAAGCAATGATACTTTAAATAATGAACTCTTCTTTACAAAAGAAGTAATTGATAATAGGCTTATTAAAAAAAAACATAAAGAACAAACTAAAAGCAACATATATGAAAATAAATATATTAAATTATGAAGTTATACAAAATAAATGAATATACTCTCATTTACAAAAATGTAGTATGCCACTTTTCATTAAAATATTAAAATACTGTAATTGACTCCTCAATCTCCTTGCAAATGAATAAATTCTTTATAAAATAATTTGTTGTTACTACCTTAATAAGATTCATTAACATTTTCCTTCAAATTTGATCAAAACTCGGTTCTCTTAAATTTTATTTTATTATTTAACATTTAAACCATTATTGTATCTTAAAGCCACATGATATTGTGAATGAATACATTTTAACCTTTCACTTGTTTCCAAAATATTAATACAAAATATTGCTAATGAATACTTTTAACCTTTCACTTGTTTCAAAAATATTAATACAAATTTAAAAGAAATTTAAAATTTTTATAAAAAAATTCAAGAATACGGCTAATGTGAACAAGGAATTCACATTGATTAGACCATCCAGTGATGAAACATAAATGTTGGTAGTTCCTCCCCTCAATGAATTACGAGGGTCATCTATAAATTTTTCAAATCTACATTAATAAAGAAAATAATACTCAAAGGAAAAAACAATATTTATGAAATGGTATATAATTATCATTTAAAACAAATTAAAGCTAAGACTATGATCAAGAGTTTGAAATCTCACCCATTGTAGAAACTGTTTATATTTATGACAACAAAAGGAGCTTTCCTCCATTTTTAACAATGTCTGAGTTGTATCGTGGTTTCTTTAGATGAGTTTGAAAATAAAATATTTTCTCTCTTCGAGCAAGCATGGGATCAAGAATACATTCCATACCGAAGATATGAAGGCTTGACATTATAGATTACTGGAAAAATGGTTGACCCCAAGTTCAATATCTAGAACATGAGCATGAGCTCATTCAAACACCAACTTAATATCGCATATTAAAAGTCACTTTACTTGATGGATAATTTATGACTCAATGGTTTCATAAAAAGGAAGAGAGCGCTTACCGTTTTCGAAGATGTTGAGGGTCGTGAAGTTCAAATTTTTGGGCCATTCTAGTGATACAGAACTCCATTGTTGAGGGCACAACTCGATTATTAAATTCATTCTGAAAAAGAATTCAATTGAGAGTCTCACAAACTCTTATGTCCACTGCTCACAACATCTACACTTGGGCACCTTCTAGCTCTACAAAGGATCAACACTCCTCTAACCCAATAAACAAGGTATTCGTTGGAGTGTTAAGTCATCCACCCAATTTCTATTCTTGATGTGGCATGCCCCCACAAAAATGGCATAAGTTTCAAATAAATAGGGTAAGGTGCAAGTTAGGTTAACTTTAAAATGGAATAATGACCGTAGGCCTGACAACTAAGCAAACCGACAGAATTATGCTCTAAGTAGTGGAGCCCCGCATGTTTCTTGATATTGTTACACTAAAAGGAATAAAAAAGTCTCCACAAATGCACATACATTTTTTGGAACTCTGCAGCCTGACAAAGCATTCCCCATCCATTCAATCTGGCTTAAAACCCAATTCATGTATTTAAATCCATATGATATTTTCCCATAATGGCATTCCCCATCTTTTTCTTAATGCGTCTCATAGGAGAATCATCTGGAGTATCCCATCATCTCAACTCTTTGCACAGAGGAGACCAATACATTGTTTCATCTTTGTCTCAGAGAGAATGACACCCAACTCATGGGCTTCCTCATCCCACACAGGGGCACACAATGTTCCATCTTCGTCTCATAGAGGAACCACACACCCATCTTATGGGCACACCCAACTCATGGGCTTCCTCACCCCACACAAGGGCACAAAACGTTCATTCTCCATCTTAGAGAGGAACAACACGCCCATCTCATGGGCACACCCAACTCATGGGCTCTCTCTCATGCCGACTCACTCAGTCTGTGTCTTGGAGGATGTCTCACGTAGCTGTAATCATCAACAACCATGTACTAACCTAGATAATTGATTAAAGATAATCCATAACTACTACTATGGTAAACTTGGCAGTACACTTTCTCTAAGGTCAAGACTTTCCCACTCATGAGAGTAAATATCACTAGAAAATTCATAGATATTCTCATGCACACATCATATAACTTAGAATAATTAAGAGTAGAACACATCATTAGTTGTGTCTCATAATTATAAATATTATGGAGAGTTTAAAATTCATTGACCTCCATGAAACCAACCTCTTGCTAACTTGTAAGTGGTCAATATCTTTCTTGTAAAAATGGCACATCCTTCTCTCTTAGCATTAATAAGGTTAGATTATCCCTTGTGATCAATACTAACCATGTTTATGACTATGTTTTCAATTGAAATCAATTTTACTAAATTCCTTCCACTTACTTACAAAGTGGAGGATGACCCATAAGTCATACATCATAAAATGTTTCTCACTTCAACAAATTATTTTCTAAGCTACAAGATTTGTTTCAATATTATAGCCCTTAACCTTCAAACATATCAAGTTGGACTTTAGTTATAATCTACATTTTGACTTCTCTATTCCACACTCTAAGAATTAGATTCCACATTCTAGCTTGGAATGGTTACATGTTACATAAAGCTATGCATATAGTCATTTTCTTACGCACAATGCCATGTACTTTGCAATGCTTTGAATGGGTTAAAATTCCTCATAAAAACCACTCTTATAATGACATGGATTGAATCTCAATTTATTTATTTCTATATATTATTCTCTCTTTATATATATTCACCAAAAATTTTATGACTCAATAAAATAAAATAATGAAAATGAAAAAATAAAATATAATAATGAATATATATAAATTAATTAATAAAATAATAAATAAAACAATAATATCTATATATATATAGATAGATAGATAGATAGATAGATAGATAGATAGATAGCCACACTAGTGAAAAAATGAATAAGTAACTAATAATATGTAACACATATTATTACAACATATTTAAGCAGAAAGGCATACACCTATTGGAAATTGGCACATTTAATCATCTTTTAACCATAAATTCTGATAATATGGTTATCAATTGAAGATGTTGTTATATTCTTGGTCGTCCTTCCAAATCAATGAATGAAATCCCATGTTCATAATTTTCTTGCATTTTTTAGAGCTTCCTTTAACCTGTTTACATTTTAACATTTACTTAATATGATTAAAAAATTATTGTGTGACCATCTAATTTCCACCAACCACAAGTTTGTGATTATGTTAATATTACAACAAATATAATAAATATTATTATTATTAAACTTAATAAAACAACAACAATTATAAATAAATGAATAAGTAAATATGTAATAAATATTATTATGAAACCTCACGTAACAACTCTTATAAATAAGTAAATACTAATATGTAACAAATATTATTATTATACCACATGTAACAACTATTGATATAGTACATCTAATGTGACTAATAAAGTATAGAATAAAAAATAATGAAATTGTCTTTATATTATTCTTATTTTATACATTTTATATTTTTACTAATATACCTCTTACTTTATCATTTATTGATATAGTACATCTAATGTGACTAATAAAGTATAGAATAAACAATAATGGAATTGTCTTTATATTATTCTTATTTTACACATTTTATATTTTTACTAATATACATCTTACTTTATCATTTCACTTATTTTTTGTTATTATTTAATTCATATTTATTTTGGCTTTATTCAACCTAATACCTTCATTTTAATAATTTATTTATTTTTTTACATTTTCATACATTATTATTATATCCATTACTTTTTATTCATTCTCTTGTATTTTTCCAGAGGAAATTAATTGTGTTTATATATTATTATTATATCCATTACTTTTCTTTGATACTTTATTACTATTTTATTAATGTATTACTACTTTATTAATGTATTGATATTTTATCCTTTAGATGGGGTGCCACGTAGACCTCCCATAACACATGGCGAGGATCCAAGTTGGGCCTTAAATGAGGTCGGTCGACCCCCATCCCCTCAGCATTTAGGAGGGGAACAGACTCCAGCCACCGCCCTCCTGGAACAAGACTTGCCTCTCACGCGAGCAATCCATCCATGACGCTCACACACGCAGAAGTTTTAATGGCATCGAACGTCTCGTTGGCCCTCCTGTTCTTAGCACGCCTGCACCATGTTTTTCTCCACTTCATTTTCTCCCTGCACCTGAGCTGTAGCTGGAAGCCTCGGAGTAGACATCCTCCTGCCTTCACCAGTCCTCCTGTCTTCATCCCTAGCTTGATGCCTCGTGAACGAGGAAAGCCTCAGAGAAGATATCCTCGTGCCTTCACCAGTCCTCCTGTCTGCATCCCTAGATTAATGCCTTGAGAACGAGGAAATCCTCGTCGAGGAGCAGCCTGTCATTCCTATGTTTCTCGGCGAAAACACGTGCAAACAATGGAATAGGATCTTTCCATAGCTCGGACCTAGCTTCGACGTAGCAAAATTGGAATTAATGCGCCTTTGGTTGCAACAGCCACCGTAGAGCCTTTGGTTGTAGCAGTCATTGTGGAGCCACTGGTTGCAGCAGTCATCGTGGCACCTTCGGTTGTACCAGTCATTGTGGAGCATGCCACTGCATTCATCGTAGAGGAAATCCCGAAGGAGGTTGTTCAGGAGATCTCAGAGCTGCTTCTTTTCACAATGACGAACAATTGAGATCCACCAAGTGATTTCAGAGTGGGCGCCTTCCCATCTGGCCCAGAGGAGAATCATGGTGGCAAAATGATGACAACAAAGGATGACGCCTTCACTTGTTATGTGGAAGAGGAGACCCCTGCAGACTTGGACCCTCAAGATGCAGAACTGAAGTGGTCTGGGAAGGAAAACTCAAGCAAGCCTATGGAAGCAGACCCCAACGAGCGACGTGGCAAGACCAGGGAGGATGGCACAATCTTCATGCCACCCCCCATCTCTTGCATGCCTACTCAATGGACTGACCTGCCACCTCTACTCCATCCGGACCTGCTCAATTTGATTTTTCACTTGAGGAGCCAAATCGCAGATCACGCCTATCGTGGCAGCCTCATCTGTCAATGTGTGGACATGCTCTTTGACGCCTATTCCAATGCGCCACCAGGACAACGATGCCCCACCTACCTGCATCACTTTGTCATTCCAGTCAAAGTTGACACATTGGATGCTGACACCACTTCAGATGCCCCTGGGTATTATCCATGGTTCTGTTTAAAGCTTACAGTCTCTCTTTTACAATTTTTTATATGATTTTAGTTATATCCTGTAAGACACTATGCACAGCTAAGACGATGACTCACCACCAATCCTGGTTTCCTTCGGGCAGGATTGATGACAAACTGGTTTTACCGAACAAGGGTTCACTCCATTTTGGTTTCTAATTCATCGACAGAGCGAAGGGTAATCCAGAAATAACTGTACTTTTTGATACTTAATATAGAAGGAACTACCCACTTTTTTACTTACAAAAAAAAAAATGTATTGATACTTTATTAATGTTTTTACTTAAATGTCGTTCATTGCAATGTGATGAACATAGCCCTGTCATTGAAATAAATGTCCTATTATCGCAATGTGATGAACATACGACATTTATGTATTAATTAATAATATTTTTATGTATTGATTAATTAATACATTATAGTATACATTAATACATAAGTGTATCAATACTTTATTATTATTATAAATGTTTTTAATGTGATAAATGTATTTAATAATTTTTTAAGTATTACTTTATTAATGTATTGATACTTTAGCAATGTATTGATTAATAATATATAATGTAATGATGTATTAATGTGTTAAAATTCATTAATTCATTAATTAAAATTCATTATTTAATTAAAAATATATTACTACTTTAATAATATATTTATTGATATTTTAATATTTTAATAAATAAATTATAGTAATG
>JZKD02S0318703.1:0-19560 GCA_000966675.3 Picea glauca | reverse complement strand
GATGGCGCCTACTCTTTTAGTCCATATGACCAAATCCTCAACCAAGCACTTATCCCTGTAGCGCTTATACTCTGGCTCTTATTCTCATGTGATCAGATGCTCGAATTGAGGACTTATCAGATGTTGGAATACCGAAACCTTCCCAAAATGACGTAAAATTACCTCTTCTCGTCCCGATTCAGTGGATTAACTCGTGGGCAACTTTGCAACCCACGATCAACGCAGACCGTTGATCAAGCTTCCAAAGGGACGATTGGATTATCCTCGAGATCACACCTCGTGTCACCTTCCAAGTGGTGGCATAAGTCAGAATGACATGTATCGACACCAGATCACCAGAGGTTTAACTCGCAAAGCTCGAACACAAACATGATCTAGTATGACATGGCACCAAACCATGTGAACCTACTAACATGGACCTGCCACGTGTTATTTCCGATTAAGCTGCCATGTGTCACATTGATATGTGACTTTCACATGTTCCATCTGTCGAATTAATCCAAACACGTGTCATCTATTGAATGAGCCATGTGTCACTTTCTTTCTTATTATACACATGTGATGACATGTATCGATATTGTTCTATCGGAGCACCTACTCTTGCAATAATTTACCTTTTCATTCAAAGTCTGAAAGAATTTGGACTGTTGATCTCACTTATGATCAACAGTCATGATATCATCATTTGTAAGTCTATGCTAAGGGTTCTAGACCGTCGATCTGGTTGGACCTTTTCCATATCTAATCTCCACCATCGATTTCTCATTGAATGATACAAAATATCATTCACCTTTCCTTTAACTTTCTCGCATTTCCATGCTCCTGATAGGGCTATCCTCCATAGATATGGTTACGTAATGAACATCACGATCTATTTCCAACCATTGGGTTGTCGGATCATAGGGCACTAGCTTTCAAAGACTTCAACCACACACACTCCCTATCATGATCTGATGGTTACCGACCGATCTGGTTACAAGCTAATACACCGACTGTTCCGGTCTATCGGACACCAGACCGTTAGAGTATTTACACTCCACTTACTTCACTTCTCCTCGCCTGGTTTCGATCCATTAAGGATCTATGGCTAGTATGGATCCCAATGGAATTCGACGGTTGTTGTTCCATGACACCTTTATATAGGGGTTAACCCTATTTGGACCTGCACACAGAATGGGACACGTTCTCTGCTCATTCTCACTTCCACTGATCCAATCTACGAACTCAACCAGTTCGTAATCATAATTGGGACATCGATCGCTTTGATGATCAATGGTCAATTTTGATCTTATATGCACCAAACACTCTATTACAATTCTGGAACCTACACGCACATAATAAGAGGGATTTCTCACATACACAATCCACACAGAGATCTTCAATACTCGATTTCACACAACACTCAAACAAAGTGGTATCATTAGTCAATCATACAAGACTGTACATACAAGTTACATAAGGCCTCTTAATGGCCTTTTCAACATCTCCCTCTCTTTGGCCAGATTCTCTATTCAATTGGCCACCACTCTTGGCATGTTTCTACATTCGTTTGGCAACACCTTTCATGCCCGTAGGATTACAATTTTAATACACAAGGACTCTTAAACTACAATATGTTTCAGATCATAAAAACCCTCATACAAAATGCATAGGATCCTCTAGATCGACTAAATCATCATTCTAGATCCACAATACACTCAAGAGAGATACAACCAACCCTTACATCTCTCTAAGTGCTCACAAATCTCAAGAACTAACTCAACTACAACGCATTCCACAACTAATACAAGCTTTCTAGAATTCCTCCAAACATAGGAAATTCAAACATTTAGACAATTAATTCAAATGAACTAAAGACCCCTAGGTCTAGTCAAACCAAGTTGATTTTGCAGGTAGGATGCTCCTGCATCACTTTCATGCAACTAGATTTGGGATTTCATGTAAATTTGAATGTAAATTGACCTCAGAGTAAAATGCACGCCCTAGTGTCAATTTTGACCCACTTTTTTTTACATCCAACAAGGCTCTACTAAGACCTTTAGTCACTATTAAAAATAAAAGGGGAGAGAAGGCACACCCTTGTATTAATCCCTCTAAAGCCTTAAAAAAACTAAAGTAGACCCATTTATTAATATAGAGAAAGAAATTGAGAATACACAGTTCATAACCCAGTTCACAAAAGGAACAAAAAACCCAAAGTGAATTAGCATCAATATCAAATCAAAGCAGTTAACCGTACTATATGCCTTAGATAAAATCAACTTTAACCACCAAAACGATGATATTCCTAGTCTTAATGGAATGTAGACCCTCTTGCACCATCCGGCCCAACGCCCTCATGAATATTCCTACCATTAAAAAAACCCAAAATTCTCACTAGAAATAGACTTAACGGAGAGTAGTCCTTTAACCCTTCTAGCAATAATATTTGCAATAATTTTATATATGTGGTTGTATAGGGAAATAGGCCTATACTCCTGAAAACAAAACAATTAGGGTTATCAAACTTAGGGATCAAAGCAATGTTTGTTCTTTCAAAACACATAAGTCATAACTTTTCAAACTATTTGATGATCATAGCATATTTGTAAAAAAGTATATATCATTTATCTTATGCGATAACCAATTGAATTATTGTTACTACCTTTAAAATTTGGCAACAACATCATTCCATTAGTGTCACATGTGTATCATTGGCAACAATTAACAACAACTTACAACAGGAAGAAATGACAATGGAAAATATCTTTACAAATACATGGAAAAAATTCTACACACTAATATACCACATGGTATACCATCTACACGTTGAAAGAAGTTAAAAATAATAATAAAAGTAAAGTATTGAAAACATTTTATTTTCCTACATAAATTCACATTGCTGCAATTGAAAATCCATGGTTTTCCCTAGAGTAGTTGCTATTAACTATTCATCCACATGTCGTGAATATTCCCAAAAAAATTGGGATGCATAATCATTGATGTGGAACATTTTTTAAGAAAATCTATTAAATGTTCATGGAAAATGTTTATATTTAAGTGACAATATAAGTGTATGCATAACACTAATAATAAATTATGCTACAAGTTTATCATTTTCAATGAAAATGTGAAAAATTGTAGTCTAAATTTCTTTAAAACAAATAAAATTTAGCCAAATTGGTGAAATTCCACTTTAAAAAAAACATTGGATCAAAGCAATAAAAGTAGCATTGACAGCTGCAAGAATTCTCTGAGAACATCTTGATTCCTCAACAACTAATCATTCCAATATTTATAACATGTTTGTACAATTAGTAGTGCATTTACACTCCAAAAATAATGATTTCTATGCACAAAGATTCACGACATTTTGATGGATCATAGGATGGTGGGTTGTGAGGGAAACCAAGGTCACTTTTTCATTTTCAATCATAAAAGAATGTTGTGCAAAAAGACTTTGTAATTTGCAAGGTCGAACAAGTACTAAGTGACAACAATAAAATGCACGCCCAAGCTTCCATGTAGCTCAAATTTTGCTTTAAAGGTTGTAATATGGAGTTTGATTTATTGTAAATTTACATATGTCATTTAAAGTGCAATTGAAGAACACGAGAGATTGCTTTCATGCAACTAGATTTGGGATACCATGTAAATTTGAATGCAAAACTGCCTCTGCTTAAAATGCATGCCCTAGTGCCACTTTTGAGTCAAATAGAGTGGTTCAACTTGCAGAAGGTGTCATTTGCGATGTCACACCTATCTATAACCTTATATTGCCATTTTCACACTGAAACCTACATGATGTGCACAAAGGCTAATGATTGTTTTCTCTTTTTCTTTAAAGAACAAGTGTTGATTCTTATTAGAAATTCTTCTTTCTCAACAGAATTTAAAATTCCTTACAAAAACTTAGCATAGTATAGAATCTATATGAGTGGAAATATGAAAGTATGTGTTGGCTTAAGTACATTGAAACCAAAAAATCATAAACAAAATCTCTTGCTAACATATCTTTCACATGAATATCTCTTGTAAATATCCTTTAGATAAACAAAACACACATTGGTCAAATAAGACATGATTCATTAAAGGAACAACATAAGTCATTTATATTAAAAACGAGATATACAAAATATTAGTCTAAAAGCCTAGAATTATCAAAATTACAAAAGATCTCTTAATCACGTCCTCAAGCACAATATTTGAACTTAATACAACTAATATATAATGATCTAAGTCTATCTAAGCATCACCCATTTCCTCATCTTCGCTAATGTAGACATTATTCCCAGAGGCAGATGAACTAACGCCACCAACTCCATTATTCTCCTCAGCTTGACATCTAGGACATTTTAGAACATGAATATCATGTTTAATCCCCATTAAATCATTCATAATTATGTTCAAATTGTTATCAACTATGAGTTGAAAATCCATCGTGGGTTGTTCATTCCTTGCATGAGCTTTAAAGTTCTTATCCCTTGCTTCAGGAGCACTCTTAACTAAATGACTAGGAACTTCAAGAAATGTATCTATGGACCTTTTTGAAATAACCGATGTTGCATGAACAACAACTACAAAATTTGTAACACTAGCAGTAGCTGCAGAAGTATTCCTAGTCTTCAAATTATTCTCGTTTCTCTGGTAATTTGAGCCTTTTGTCCCCATTAAACAAGTGTAGTCATCATGATTCATAGCGCCCAATATTTGATTATCTTTCATATACAAAAGATCAACGAAATGACCATTAAAAATAGGATTTTCCACGATCAAACATCTATAAGTTTTAATCCTTTATTGTATTTCCAAAGTACAAGTTGATACTCTTGATGTGTGAATTATCACACAATTCGCTCCAACTAACGGTTGTATCAATCAAATTATGAATATCGTCATTAAACATGGATGGCGATTTAATTAGTTAATAAATATGATACTGACTAAGGTTGTAGTGCTTGGAAAAACATTATGATTTGTAATCAATAGGTTGTACTTTGAAAAACATTACAATTTGTAATCATTAATAAATTTGATTTTGTGATTGTGTCTAAAGTTTTATATTGTCATATTTAACACTTTGAAATTCCTCCAAAGAAAACGTGGTTCAATATATATATATATATATATATTGTATTTGTAATTTGAACTTATCTATATGGTTTGTAATTTGAACTTGTCTATATGGTTGTTGTGGGGGAGAGAGGTAGAGTGGGGGAGCAATAGAGAGGAAGAGGGAGAAAAGGGGAGAGAGTGGGTGAGCATGTGTGTGTGTGTGAGAGAGAGAGAGAGAGAGGGGGGATCAAGACATAGGAGCAGGGGGGGAGAGGGAGATAAGAGGAGAGAGTGAATGGGAGACATAGAAATAGTATAGCCATTTTCTAGGTCATGGTCTAGGGTATAGGTCATGGTTTAATGCCATCTTTGTGATTTGTCGTCTTTACTAGTACAATTTTTCTTGAGGCCAACAAAGCATAGTAGAGTAGGTATAATCTTTGGTTTCATGTAATCTACAAAGTAATCTTGTCTATGTTAGTGTATTAATCAAGATATTTGTGCAAGTTAAAGATGATAAAATATACGTGAGGAGAAGCAACAAGTCATGGAGGATCTCCTTATTTTGGGCACTATGATTTCTTTGATGAAAAGATTTTTCGAACATTATTCATGCAAGTGAAGTACGTTAAATTACTCACAATTGATATATGAGAGAAAAAAATAGAGATTGAGAGTGAGATGGAGAGAGGGGGAGATGGAGAGAGGTAAAGAGATAAATCCCTACGAATATTTCGTACCTGACTGATGCAGGAGCATCTCTCCATGTCAGTCGGCTAGCCAGCCAGCCCATGTCAGCGCACACATTCAAGGATGAAGAGAGGCGTAGCCCTCGTTTTCAAATTTGAATTTGATGTAATTAAATGAATGTAGGTCGTTGAGCCATGAAGTCGCGCTTTGCACGGGCATAGTTGTAGGGAGCCTTTAATGGTTTGTAAGGCTGAAATCTAGATCCAATTCTGGACTAGACAGCCCATTCAATGTAATCGAATAGGGTAGGTAGTTTGGAGGGAAGCGCTCAAAGAGCCCCCTCATGTAAAAGATCTGTGTATCTTGTTTTGAGTTAGGAAGAGTGGTGGTAGCAAGCAAGCCGAGTAGGAGAGTAAGGTAGAGAGAGTTGAGAAGGAGCCGAGACTCTGTTGAACTTCGTGCTCAGAACACCCTTGTAAAAAGAGGCATTTTTATTAATACAAACAGAAGCAGTTTTTCCTGCATGTATTCTATGTTGAATGAATGTCTTTGAGTGTTCCATTTATGTTGTAGATGTATGTTGTAGGTTTGCATTTGCAGGGAGTTGTTTGATTTCAGGTTAAGGAGTTATGTGTGGTTTCATGCCAGGAGGGTGTGACAGAGTGCTACGGACTCTAAATACCAGTGCACAGAAGCACTTTTGAACTCTACATATTCAGACAAAGACGAGCCAAGCGAGCACAGCAGCTGAAATCATTGACTCAGGAGAAGACCTTGAGGTTGCTAAATACCTCGGAGGGAAGTTTATGGGGAAGAACACAGTAGCAGACATAAACTCTTTCGAGTTCTGTAAAACTCTGCCAGGAAGGCATTAAGCAGGTGCAAAGAGTGCACAAAGGAACTCTGGTATGAGTTCATAGAGAAACAGAATCTCTGAGGAGTTCTGTAGAGCTCTGCCAAGAGGGCATTGAGCACGGGCACAGAGTGTTGAGGGAGGAACTCTGTTGTGAGTTCAACAGAAGTCAGAATCACTGAGGATTCTAGACACTCTGCTAGGAGGGCATTGAGTAGGTGCCAGAGGGCACAGGAAGAACTCTTTGAATTCTAAATTTGGAGAAGAGTCCAAGGGAGGATCTTCACAAGGTTGTTGAACACCCTGGAGACTCAGCAATAGAGTTGCTTGAGCAAAGGAGTGTCAGGAGGGCATCAATTTCTCCATCGAAAGGAGAGAAGGAGAAAGAGTTGAGTTCCTTAAGGCTCTGAGTAACAGAAAAGCTCAGGACGGATAGCACCCTTGTGTGCGAAGACTCTGCAGGGGCGCAGAGGTCAAAAACCTTCAAGGATTCAAAAGGAGAAACTCAGGAGGGAGAGTGTTTTCATGTACACAGGCGAGACTCAAGGTAAGGAGTTCGTAGAGGAAAAAGAGCAAAGGTTGAGGCCTTTTGCACTTGGAGAATTCTTCCAAGTCCAATAAGAACGCGCACAAGCTCAGGAGGAGCACAGCTGCTATCGGATTAGCTGAAGAGATCTGGACCATTGAAGTTTCCATGTCTGGGGAGCAGTGGAGGAGCACATAGAGCAGGAAAGATTCTGAGCCGTCGGATCTTGCTCAGAATAGCCGACAGTCGTCAGATCTGTCGAGAGTTGCACGAGATTTAAACCCTCACGCACAAAGTAGCGGACACGAAAGTCCCGAAAGAATGAACACATCGGGATTTCAAAGTTCGGGATATCGGAGGTCTTGTTGATGAAGGTCGGGACACTCCACAGCAAAAGTCCTGAAATAGTGAAAGGATGCAGTCATCTGTTGGAAGGAGGACATGTGTCACGAGATCACCCACTTCGGGGATTCAGACACCAGGAAACACAGAGGGAAGAGTTTTTTCGACTTCAGACCTAGCGAAGTCCCGAAACGATCTGGATCGTCCATCCGTGGAGGACACGTGGCAGAGATCGAGAGTCCACCGAGATTTCGGCTACCGGGGATTCGAGTAGACAGAGTTTGTGTCACAGGGGGTCACAAGTCGCGAAATCGCGAAACGACGAGGACCGTCCATTTAAGGAGGACACGTGACAGCAATCCAGACTTTTAGGGAAAGTCCCGAAAAGAAGTGTACTTCAGGGATTCGGGTACCAGGAGTACTAGAGGTCAGCAGGAGGTTGATGCCACAGGAGTCGCGAAGTTCCGAAATGCGAAGTCCCGAAGAGGCATTTAGGAGAGCAGTGTAGCCGGGAGTATTTCGACATACCAGGTATCGGGGTATCAGGAATTATGAGTACATAGGATCCATGCTCATATGGAGGGAAAGTCTGAAATGATCAGGGCCGTCGATCTGGAGAATGGATTGGATTCGTTGATCTAGGCCAAGGTTGAGAAGGGCCACATTGACACTTCGGCATTTCAAATACCGGAAGTGCGAAGGAGTAGAGGCAAGAAGGAGTCTTGCATCTGGAGAACCCGAAACGCGAAATCCCAAAAGGATTTCCAGTAGATGTCAAGTTGGTGTATCAGGGTTCGAAACTCCGGGAGTTCTAAGGGTAAGGACTCAGAGGTCTTTCAGTGGTTGAAACTCCGAAAGCACGAAGGGCGAAGAACTGGAGAAAAGAGCATGTCGGGATTTCAGATATCAGCATTCCGAGAATCCTGAGGACAAGGCGTCTACGCATTTCGGCATTTGGAATTACGAAATCGAGAAAGGTTTAGAGACCCAGAGGTCAGCATTTCGGAATACCGGGTTTCGGTATTTTGGGGAACCTGCGAACAAGAGGTTGAAGTATTTCGGTGTTGGGAAACCCGAAATCTCGAAAGGAGATAGGAAGCTGGGGGCATAGGTACATCGGCATTTCAGGAATCGACACTTCGGGAGTCGAGAGGCCAAGAGGTCGGACTCTTGCGTGGATAAGTCCCGAAGGACATAGGGCTGCGGTCGTATGGGAAGTGGTCACATGGACCAAGACATAGTCCAGGGGGCTAATTGTTGATTGAATCCTTTTTAGCATTTCGGCATTTCGGTGTTTGGGAGATCGAGAAGACAGAGGTTCTCGACATCAGGATACAAGGAGTCCCGAAACCCGAAATTCATGGTCGCGTATGCAAAGACCGTGAGGAGAACAGAAGGACCTGTGGATCAGAAATTTGTGATTCCAGCAGGGAATCAAAGGAGCCACTTCGGCTCGGGGGAGTTATTGAACGATCCTTAGACCAGGAGGTCGCGCAAAGACTCTGTCGAGGCAAAGGAGGCGGTCTGCGCCAGTTAATGGTATCAGAGCGGAACTTTGTTTGTACATTGCAGACAGAAGGAGCAGGAAGAAAACAGAGTGTTGGAGACTCTGTGATGATTGATTGCAGGTAGGCAACAATCAATAGATATTTAGGAGGACTGTGGAAGAAGCTGGAAACACTCAGGGTTGTAGAGTGACAGCAGGTTTTCCAGGAGGGCAGACAGGAACAACAATATGGCTATTGAAGGTCATACGTGTGCCAGAAAGAAGAGCCACCAGCAGCAGGAAATCATTGCAAGGGATGAAGAACTCACTGAGATCAGAGCGAGGATGAATGAGCTTGCACTACAAGTGCAACAAAATGCCAAGTCGAGATGGGTATATGAATGTCCCATGAGGACAAAAGCAAAATGTCTAGTCAAAGAGTTGATGGCTAAAAGATAGCAAAGGTTGTTGAGAAGGTGGTTGAGGCATGCTGAAAACCTCAATGGACCAGAGGAAATGGTTCAGCTATGTGAACCAGAGATTGGGACAGATCTCTGTGATGTTGGGGATGGCATGGGATCAGCTGAAGATCTCAAGCACTGCTAGGAGGGTAGAGAATAAATTCCTAATTGCCAGGAGGGCAAAGAGTTGAGATTACTACCGGATCTCACAGACTGTCATGAGGACAGCCAGGGAATTTCATGTTGCCAGGAGGGCAATGAGTCAAGATCACTGCGGGATCTCATGGACTACCAGGAGGGCAGCAGAAAGTTTCCAAATTTCTTGGTGGGCATGGGAACAAAAATGAGACTATCTGAAAGTCTCATGAACTCGGAGGTGAGTTCATATCAGCGAAGGATGTTGATAGGTGCATATTCATATGGTTCTGCCAGCCGTGTGAATGAAGATGATGACAAGTTAAAAACTTGCACCATCCGAGAGGAAGATCGGAGGAATCTTCTGATGATTGGGGGAATTGAAATATTCCTACCACTTAGCCCAGAGGAGGCCAAAGTTTTTGTTGCAGATGAAGCAACAACAGCAAGAGAAAGACAGCCAGCTGTGACTATCAAAGAAGAATTGGAGCAGGTGTTAGAAGTTGCCCAAGCAGAGGAAGAAGATGAGCATTCTGAGGAGTGGCTCAATACTTTCAGCCAGGAAGTTGAAAGGACCGCAACATTGGAGCTTGCGGAAGCTGAAGAAGAAGAATCAAACAGCATGAGCTTTGTTGATTTGTGTGAACAGATTGAAGCCCTGGAGAGAAGGGTGATGGTGCAGGGTACGCACATCCAACAACTGAGGTTGGAAACTGATGAAGGGGATGACATGGGAGATCATTGTGATCTGCCCATCTGCAGGAAAATTTTGCAGCTGAGGAGACTGTAAGAACGAAGCCAGCCACTGGAGCAGCTAGACAAGGTGATCAAGAAGATCTGGGAGCTGATGGTTAGGTTAGCAGAGACTACCAGCAAGGAGAAGCTGGGCAGAAAATCAGCAACAGCAGCAGAGCAACAAAAGCAGCAGCAACGGCAAAGTGATGGAGCAAGGAGACAACTCCAGAAATTTGTTTGGGATCCAGGAGGATTTCAACAGCTGAGATGGGAAGCTCATGAGTAGGAGCTCATGAATTTTGCAGCTGAGGATTCTGATGCAGGAGCATCTCTCCACATCAGTCAGCCAGCCAGCCAGCCCACGTCAGCACACGCATTCAAGGATGAAGAGAGGCGTAGCCCTCGTTTTCAAATTTGAATTTGATGTAATTAAATGAATGTAGGTCGTTGAGCCATGAAGTCGCGCTTTGCGCGGGCATAGCTGTAGGGAGTCTTTAATGGTTTGTAAGGCTAAAATCTAGATCCGATTCTGGACTAGACAACCCATTCAATGTAATTGAATAGGGTAGGTAGTTTGGAGGGAAGAGCTCGAAGAGCCCCCTCATGTAAAAGATATTTGTATCTTGTTTTGAGTTAGGAAGAGTGGTGGTAGCAAGCAAGTCGAGTAGGAGAGTAAGGTAGAGAGAGTTGAGAAGGATTTGATACACTGTTGAAGTTCGTGCTCAGAACACCCTTGTAAAAAGAGGCATTTTTATTAATACAAACAGAAGCAGTTTTTCCTGCATGTATTCTATGTTGAATGAATGTCTTTGAGTGTTCCATTTATCCTGTAGATGTATGTTGTAGGTTTGCATTTGCAGGGAGTTGTTTGATTTTAGGTTAAGGAGTTCTTTGTGGTTTCATGCCAGGAGGGCATGACATAGTGCTGCGGACTCTGAATACCGGTGCACAGAAGCACTTCTGAACTCTGTGGATTCAGACAAAGACGTGACAAGTGGGCACAGCAGCTGAAATCATCGACTCAAGAGAAGACCTTGAGGTTGCTAAATACCTCGGAGGCGAGGTTGTGGGGAAGAACACAATAGCAGACAGAAACTCTTTCGAGTTCTGTAAAACTCTGTCAGGAGGGCATTGAGCAGGTGCAAAGAGTGCACAGAGGAACTCTGTTGTGAGTTCATAGAGAAACAGAATCTCTGAGGCGTTCTGTAGAGCTCTGCCAAGAGGGCATTGAGAACGGGCATAGAGTGCTGAGGGCGGAACTCTGTTGTGAGTTCAACAGAAGTCGGAATCACTGAGGATTCTAGACACTCTGTTAGGAGGGCATTGAGTAGGTGTCAGAGGGCACAGGAAGAACTCTTTGAATTCTGAATTTGGAGAAGATTCCAAGGGAGGATCTTCACAGGGTTATTGAACACCCTGCAGACTCAGCAATAGAGTTGCTTGAGCAAAGGAGTTCCAGGAGGGCATTAATTTCTCCATCGAAAGGAGAGAAGGAGAAAGAGTTGAGTTCCTTAAGGCTTTGAGTAACAGAAAAGCTCAAGACGGATAGCACCCTTGTGTGTGAAGATTCTGCAGGGGCGCATAGGTTAGAAACCTTCAAGGATTCGAAAGGAGAAGCTCAGGAGGGAGAGCGTTTTCATGTACGCAGGCGAGACTCAAGGTAAGGAGTTCGCAGAGGAAAAAGAGAAAAGGTTGAGGCCTTTTGCACTTAGAGAATTCTTCCAAGTCCAGGAAGAACATGCACAAGCTTAGGAGGAGCACAGTTGTCGTCGAATTAGACGAAGAGATCTGGACCGTTGAAGTTTCCACATTCGGGGAGAAGTGGAGAAGCGCATAGAGCAGGAAAGATTCTGAGTCGTCGAATCTTGCTCAGAATAGCCGACAGCTGTCAGATTTGTCAAGAGCTGCACAAGGTTTAAACCCTCATGCATAGATTAGCGGACACGAAAGTCCCGAAAGAATGAACACATCGGGATTTCGGAGTTCGGGATATCGGAGGTCTTGTTGACGAAGGTCAGGACACTCCACGGCGAAAGTCCCGAAATAGCGAAAGGATCGCAGTCGTCCGTTGGAAGGAGGACACGTGTCGCGAGATCACCCACTTCGGGGATTCAGACACCGGGAAACACAGAGGGAAGAGTTTTTTCGACTTCAGACCTGGCGAAGTCCCGAAATGATCTGGACCATCCATCCGTGGAGGACACGTGGCGGAGATCGAGAGTCCACCAGGATTTCGGCTACCGGGGATTCGAGTAGAGAGAGGTTGTGTCACAGGGGGTCACAAGTTGCGAAATCGTGAAACGACGAGGACCGTCCATCTGAGGAGGACACGTGACAACAATCCAGACTTTTGGGGAAAGTCCCAAAAAGAAGTGTACTTCGGGGATTTGGGTATCGGGAGTACTAAATGTCAGCAGGAGGCTGATGCCACGAGAGTCGCGAAGTCTCGAAGAGGCATTTAGGAGAGCAGTGTAGCCGGGAGTATTTCGGCATACCAGGTACCAGGATATCGGGAATCCTGAGTACATAGGATCCAGGCTCATATGAAGGGAAAGTCCAAAATGATCAGGGTCGTTGATCTAGAGAATGGATTGGAGTCGTTCATCTAGGCCAAGGTTGAGAAGGGCCACATTGACACTTCAGCATTTCGGATACCGGAAGTGCGAAGAGGTAGAGGCAAGAAGGAGTCTTGCATCTAGAGAACCCTAAACGCGAAATCCCGAAAGGATTTCCAGCAGACGTCAAGTAGGCGTATCGGGGTTCGCAACTCCGGGAGTTCTAAGGGTAACGACTCAGAGGTCTTTCGGTGGTTGGAACTCCAAAAGCATGAAGGGCAAAGAACTGGAGAAAAGGGCATGTCGAGATTTCAGATATCGGCATTCCGGGAATCCTGAGGACAAGGTGTCTACGCATTTCGTCATTTGGAATTCCAAAATCGAGAAAGGTGCAGAGACCCGGGGGTCAGCATTTTGGAATACCGGGTTACGGTATTTCGGGGAACCTGCGAACAAGAGGTTGAAGTATTTCGGTGTTGGGAAACCTGAAATCTCGAAAGGAGATAGGAAGCTGGGGGCATATGTACATCGGCATTTCGGGAATCGGCACTTCGGGAGTCGAGAGGCCAAGAGGTCGGACTCTTGCGTGGATAAGTCCCGAAGGACATAGGGCTGCAGTCGTATGGGAAGTGGTCACATGGACCAAGACATAGTCCAGGGGGCTAATTGTTGTTTGAAGCCTTTTCGGCATTTCGGTCTTCGGGAGATCGAGAAGACAGAGGTTCTCGACATCAGGATACAGGGAGTCCCGAAACCTGAAATTCATGGTCGCGTATGCAGAGACCGTGAGGAGAACAGAAGGACCTCTGGATCGGAAATTTGCGATTCCAGCAGGGAATCAAAAGAGCCACTTCGGCTCGGGGGAGTTATTGAATGATCCTTAGACTGGGAGGTCGCGCAGAGACTCTGTTGAGGCAGAGGAGGTGGTCTGCGCCACTGACTTATGCCCCTCATCCCCCTAACCTTTGAGAAAATCCATGAATGGAATGAATCTAGTATACAAATTACAGATGGAAGGGAAGACTGAGGAGCATGCTAATAGTGTCATTAAAAATGAAAAAGAGGGCTCTTGTTGGCTCTCTCCCTCCCTCAACCCATTCTCTCCATATCCCCCTCCATGCATAGGAATTACCTACCTCTACCAGTTCTTCCCTATCCCCATCTAACCCTAGGCCCTACCTATACCTAACCTAACTTAAACCCTCCCCACCCTCGATCCTAAATAATCTCCTTATGGGCATACCTCTTCCTAAGGTCCCTGCAACACCTAGTACACCTTCAACCTGTTTCTCTAACCGTGGCATGCCCTATTAAATAGAGGATTTACAAAGTGTGGGGTAAACAAAGAGGAAGAGGGAGAAGGGGAGAGAATGAGTTAGCATGTGAGAGATCAGAGAGAGAGAGGAAGGCAAATAAATAGTATTGTCAATGTCTAGGTCATTGCTTAGGTGTAGGTCGTGGTCTAGGTCATGGTCGTGGTTTAGGTATAGGCCTAGGTCATGGTTTAATGGTAGCTTTGTGATTTGTTGTCTTTGTTGGTATGAATTTCCTTGAGGCCAATAGAGCATAGCAGAATGTTAAGCCCTAAATAGTGGCTCATTACCCCTTAATTGGGGCATATTACATTAGTAATGTTATTTTATTTATGTTGGCTTTAGTCCATTACTTGTAATTATACCTCCTAGTCTCCTATATATACCAAGGAGACATTTTCATTTAGAATCATCTTGTAATTGAACATTTATGTGGGCATAAGGAGGTTGCCCCCTCGAAGAGGCTTATTATCTAAATTTATCTCTTTTTCAAGGTGTTCAGTACTTATTCTGAGGTTTTTCTATGCTATATTGATATTTGGTTCCTAACATATGGTATCAGAGCTCAAGGTCTTGGGGTTTCCCTGCTACATCTGAGACACCTTGGAATATTTTACATAACTTTTTTTCTACAATGATTCAGAAGGAATGGCTTGGAGGATATTTAGTATACAGATCAAGGTACGTTGGGTTAAAATTTTAGCTTCTGAGGCCTTATAATTGCAGAGATACAACCTTTCTAAGATAGGGTTCTAGAATCATCTTGAATTGAGTCATTGCGGAATTTTCTCTATAAATTTTTTTCTGTAAAGTATCAAACCCTGAACTCTGGAGGAAATTCAAAAAAATTAGTAAGGTATATGTGGTAACAATTTCAGCTTTTGGGTCATCTTACAATTGTAGATACACCCTGTGTAAGATAGGGTATCTGACTAGTCCTATTGACTAGTCTCAAGCAGGTGTTCTGGGTAAAACAATCATCACTTCTTCCTAGAGTATCCAAATTGAGTGAGACCAGTTGCATTGGATATTGGACAGCCCGTAGTAGTTCTGGTAAGAGTTTCAGAATTGTATATCAATTATTTTGTGTGGGGCACACTATACAAGTGAGATCTCCTGGAAAGGAAAAAATTCAGCAAGTTGTGGGGAAGTTACCGTAAATTCCACTTGGCACATCCAATTTTGATCAGACTTGTGGCATTGCAGAGAAGAAATATCAGAGACTTGTAAAAAAGAAAATCCCATACTCAGAAGGGCCGAAATTTTGGAGATATAATAAAAGGAAGATTGTCTCACAGAACCACCTCAAAATCAAGGTTTAAAGTGATATTTGGCCAACATGCCACCAAAAAAGGGAACTTCTACACCAAATAAGCCTCCAAACAATCCTAATTGGACTCATGATGAAGGTGAATAAATGCGTAGGNCTGAGGATTCTAGACACTCTGTTAGGAGGGCATTGAGTAGGTGTCAGAGGGCACAGGAAGAACTCTTTGAATTCTGAATTTGGAGAAGATTCCAAGGGAGGATCTTCACAGGGTTATTGAACACCCTGCAGACTCAGCAATAGAGTTGCTTGAGCAAAGGAGTTCCAGGAGGGCATTAATTTCTCCATCGAAAGGAGAGAAGGAGAAAGAGTTGAGTTCCTTAAGGCTTTGAGTAACAGAAAAGCTCAAGACGGATAGCACCCTTGTGTGTGAAGATTCTGCAGGGGCGCATAGGTTAGAAACCTTCAAGGATTCGAAAGGAGAAGCTCAGGAGGGAGAGCGTTTTCATGTACGCAGGCGAGACTCAAGGTAAGGAGTTCGCAGAGGAAAAAGAGAAAAGGTTGAGGCCTTTTGCACTTAGAGAATTCTTCCAAGTCCAGGAAGAACATGCACAAGCTTAGGAGGAGCACAGTTGTCGTCGAATTAGACGAAGAGATCTGGACCGTTGAAGTTTCCACATTCGGGGAGAAGTGGAGAAGCGCATAGAGCAGGAAAGATTCTGAGTCGTCGAATCTTGCTCAGAATAGCCGACAGCTGTCAGATTTGTCAAGAGCTGCACAAGGTTTAAACCCTCATGCATAGATTAGCGGACACGAAAGTCCCGAAAGAATGAACACATCGGGATTTCGGAGTTCGGGATATCGGAGGTCTTGTTGACGAAGGTCAGGACACTCCACGGCGAAAGTCCCGAAATAGCGAAAGGATCGCAGTCGTCCGTTGGAAGGAGGACACGTGTCGCGAGATCACCCACTTCGGGGATTCAGACACCGGGAAACACAGAGGGAAGAGTTTTTTCGACTTCAGACCTGGCGAAGTCCCGAAATGATCTGGACCATCCATCCGTGGAGGACACGTGGCGGAGATCGAGAGTCCACCAGGATTTCGGCTACCGGGGATTCGAGTAGAGAGAGGTTGTGTCACAGGGGGTCACAAGTTGCGAAATCGTGAAACGACGAGGACCGTCCATCTGAGGAGGACACGTGACAACAATCCAGACTTTTGGGGAAAGTCCCAAAAAGAAGTGTACTTCGGGGATTTGGGTATCGGGAGTACTAAATGTCAGCAGGAGGCTGATGCCACGAGAGTCGCGAAGTCTCGAAGAGGCATTTAGGAGAGCAGTGTAGCCGGGAGTATTTCGGCATACCAGGTACCAGGATATCGGGAATCCTGAGTACATAGGATCCAGGCTCATATGAAGGGAAAGTCCAAAATGATCAGGGTCGTTGATCTAGAGAATGGATTGGAGTCGTTCATCTAGGCCAAGGTTGAGAAGGGCCACATTGACACTTCAGCATTTCGGATACCGGAAGTGCGAAGAGGTAGAGGCAAGAAGGAGTCTTGCATCTAGAGAACCCTAAACGCGAAATCCCGAAAGGATTTCCAGCAGACGTCAAGTAGGCGTATCGGGGTTCGCAACTCCGGGAGTTCTAAGGGTAACGACTCAGAGGTCTTTCGGTGGTTGGAACTCCAAAAGCATGAAGGGCAAAGAACTGGAGAAAAGGGCATGTCGAGATTTCAGATATCGGCATTCCGGGAATCCTGAGGACAAGGTGTCTACGCATTTCGTCATTTGGAATTCCAAAATCGAGAAAGGTGCAGAGACCCGGGGGTCAGCATTTTGGAATACCGGGTTACGGTATTTCGGGGAACCTGCGAACAAGAGGTTGAAGTATTTCGGTGTTGGGAAACCTGAAATCTCGAAAGGAGATAGGAAGCTGGGGGCATATGTACATCGGCATTTCGGGAATCGGCACTTCGGGAGTCGAGAGGCCAAGAGGTCGGACTCTTGCGTGGATAAGTCCCGAAGGACATAGGGCTGCAGTCGTATGGGAAGTGGTCACATGGACCAAGACATAGTCCAGGGGGCTAATTGTTGTTTGAAGCCTTTTCGGCATTTCGGTCTTCGGGAGATCGAGAAGACAGAGGTTCTCGACATCAGGATACAGGGAGTCCCGAAACCTGAAATTCATGGTCGCGTATGCAGAGACCGTGAGGAGAACAGAAGGACCTCTGGATCGGAAATTTGCGATTCCAGCAGGGAATCAAAAGAGCCACTTCGGCTCGGGGGAGTTATTGAATGATCCTTAGACTGGGAGGTCGCGCAGAGACTCTGTTGAGGCAGAGGAGGTGGTCTGCGCCACTGACTTATGCCCCTCATCCCCCTAACCTTTGAGAAAATCCATGAATGGAATGAATCTAGTATACAAATTACAGATGGAAGGGAAGACTGAGGAGCATGCTAATAGTGTCATTAAAAATGAAAAAGAGGGCTCTTGTTGGCTCTCTCCCTCCCTCAACCCATTCTCTCCATATCCCCCTCCATGCATAGGAATTACCTACCTCTACCAGTTCTTCCCTATCCCCATCTAACCCTAGGCCCTACCTATACCTAACCTAACTTAAACCCTCCCCACCCTCGATCCTAAATAATCTCCTTATGGGCATACCTCTTCCTAAGGTCCCTGCAACACCTAGTACACCTTCAACCTGTTTCTCTAACCGTGGCATGCCCTATTAAATAGAGGATTTACAAAGTGTGGGGTAAACAAAGAGGAAGAGGGAGAAGGGGAGAGAATGAGTTAGCATGTGAGAGATCAGAGAGAGAGAGGAAGGCAAATAAATAGTATTGTCAATGTCTAGGTCATTGCTTAGGTGTAGGTCGTGGTCTAGGTCATGGTCGTGGTTTAGGTATAGGCCTAGGTCATGGTTTAATGGTAGCTTTGTGATTTGTTGTCTTTGTTGGTATGAATTTCCTTGAGGCCAATAGAGCATAGCAGAATGTTAAGCCCTAAATAGTGGCTCATTACCCCTTAATTGGGGCATATTACATTAGTAATGTTATTTTATTTATGTTGGCTTTAGTCCATTAGTTGTAATTATACCTCCTAGTCTCCTATATATACCAAGGAGACATTTTCATTTAGAATCATCTTGTAATTGAACATTTATGTGGGCATAAGGAGGTTGCCCCCTCGAATAGGCTTATTATCTGAATTTATCTCTTTTTCAAGGTGTTCAGTACTTATTCTGAGGTTTGTCTATGCTATATTGATATTTGGTTCCTAACATATGGTATCAGATCTCAAGGTCTTGGGGTTTCCCTGCTACATCTGAGACACCTTGGAATTTTTTATATAACTTTTTTTCTACAATGATTCAGAAGGAATGGCTTGGGGGATATTTAGTATATAGATCAAGGTACGTTGGGTTAAAATTTTAGCTTCTGAGGCCTTATAATTGCAGAGATACAACCTTTCTAAGATAGGGTTCTAGAATCATCCTGAATTGAGTCATTGCGGAATTTTCGCTATAAATTTTTTTCTGTAAAGTTTCAGACCCTGAACTCTAGAGGCTATTCAAAAAAATTATTAAGGTATATGTGGTAACAATTTCAGCTTTTGGTTCATCTTACAATTGTAGATACACCCTGTGTAAGATAGGGTATCTGACTAGTCCTATTGACTAGTCTCAAGCAGGTGTTCTGGGTAAAACAATCATCACTTCTTCCTAGAGTATCCAAATTGAGTGAGACCAGTTGCATTGGATATTGGACAGCCCGTAGTAGTTCTGGTAAGAGTTTCAGAATTGTATATCAATTATTTTGTGTGGGGCACACTATACAAGTGAGATCTCCTGGAAAGGAAAAAATTCAGCAAGTTGTGGGGAAGTTACCGTAAATTCCACTTGGCACATCCAATTTTGATCAGACTTGTGGCATTGCAGAGAAGAAATATCAGAGACTTGTAAAAAAGAAAATCCCATACTCAGAAGGGCCGAAATTTTGGAGATATAATAAAAGGAAGATTGTCTCACAGAACCACCTCAAAATCAAGGTTTAAAGTGATATTTGGCCAACATGCCACCAAAAAAGGGAACTTCTACACCAAATAAGCCTCCAAACAATCCTAATTGGACTCATGATGAAGGTGAATAAATGCGTAGG
>JZKD02S0318670.1:0-10127 GCA_000966675.3 Picea glauca | reverse complement strand
TAGATCCCATCTTTAAAAGTGGTTGGATAAAGTTACCTTTTGTAGATTTCTTCTTTTTCAACCTCTAGGAAATTTACCAAGTGCTAACAAACCACAAAGTGATATTTAGAATTACAATGAGGCTTCTTCACCGATTTCAACACCCTAGCTATGGATTTCCTCACTCACTACCAGACGCCAATCCATTATGAAATGGGAACTGATAATTTGAGTTCTTTCAAGCAAAGTAAATCCACTCATATCTCTAATCACATTCATGAATGGAGATGAAGATGACGTCTAATCAAACTCGATCTTCCCGATCAGTTATTGGCATAATGGTTCACAAAATCCTTCATGAATGACATATCTAAAGACATTTCTATGGGTGGAGTTGTCATATAAGAACAGGCAATCAGTCGTGCCCAGTATCTCGATCTCATTTATTCACAAACAGATACTCTTTACGATCTGCTTCTTGATGCATTGCTTCCTTCTACCACAACCACCTCAACGACCCCAACAACTTCTCATGTTGTTGATGGTGTGACAGGTACTTTCCATGATCAACCTCAATCTGTACAAACCTCACACCATTTCCAAATCCCATGCTTCTAATGTTCAAACTACTTCGATGCCCACCCCTCCCACCGGTAAAAATTCAAAAGAAAATGTCGTTCAATCGACTCCTACCGGTAAGAATAAATCTAAAAAAATGAAGGGTAGGAATAAGGAGGATAAGAATAACAACTCGCAATCTGATAAGGCCAAGACACAACCTGCTGAATATAAGGATAAACGAAAACCTCGATATCCTTGCCTTATTTGTGGTGATGTTCACTACACGAAGGATTTTCTGGGACGTGCTGAGGTCAATAAGTTCCTCCAAGGGACCCCAAAACCTCCTACCCCTGCCATCTTGTCTCAACCCTTCCCTTCTCAACAACAGGCTCAATTGGTCATCCATGATCAACCTTATTCCTCCACCACCTCCTATGTAATTATGTGTAACAATGATTCAAAGAAGAATGACATCACACTTACCACTCATGCCAAAGATTGCCCTTCCTCCAAGGAGAAAGTTGACGATATACCACCTTCGTTGGTTCAACAATCTCCCTCAGCTCCACCTTCCAATGGTCCTCTTCATCTCGAATGACTGAACCCCGATACAATCCTTTTCTCTCCTCCCAAGGGCGTGTTTCGAAAGTCTACTTTCAATCCTCATGCACGTGTTGCCTAGAACTATAGTATAGTAGAAGACCTTGCACAAGTACCATATACGATGTCAGCCCTCAAAGTCCTTCAGAGTTTTCCTCCACAATGGAAGGCACTGTTGAAAGATATTAGTGGAATTAACTCTATGGATACAAAATTAATAATCTTTGACTTGGAAGATCACATTCCAAGGTTACCCCCTCAACTCACATTTCAAATCCATGTTCTTGTCTCTGACAAGAACATTTGTAGAACAATTATTGATGAAGGTGCCTCAACGTGTGTCATGTCTATTGCCTGTTGGAAATCCATCGACTCTCCTCCCTTAACTGAATCAAACAACACACTCAAAGCCTTTAATGGCTCTGGATTTAAACCTTACGGTGTCCTCCCATCATTGCCTATTACGTTAGAAGGAAAAACGATCAACATTGAAGTCAAGGTGTTTGACGCTCCTCTCGATTACAACCTTTTACTTGGCCATAGTTTGATTGATTCCATGCATACAGTTGTGTCTACTCTTTTCTGCATCATGCGTTTTCCACATCAGGGAAAATTCATTATGGTAGACCAATTGGCCTTCTTCAACTCTGACACAAGTACCAGCAACGTACCTTTCATTTCAAAGACACCCCCTGGATATGAGAATGTCGGCGTAGGTCTACTAAAAGATTCCACTCTGATGGGTAATTTCCCAATCCCACCACCTGACATTCCACCTCCTTTGGTTGCCTCAATTAACATGATATCCACCTCTATCTGTGAACCTCATGAGTCGTTTGAACCATGGATAGTACCTGAACCTAGTGATTATCTCTACTATGGCAACTAGATACCTTTAAGTTCGATTGAATCCGCCTATCAAGCCATTCAATCGACATCCCCCTTTACCCCCTCTCTTGGCGATTCATCTCCTGATCCTTTTCACGTGATTTTTCCCATAGATGAGATGATTATGTCGATTATGTTGATGGAGGACACTCCTTGGGATGATGGACATCATCGTTCCATTCTCTTCCTGGAACAACACACCCTCGCGAGTTACCAATGGATTTCGACTCTGTCAATCGTTGTCATCATTTCTTCCATTCACGAGTCCACACACGATGTGTTATACAAAGGGAACTTAAGTAATATTTCACCCACGGTCCCCCTCGACATATACACTAAACCTGGAGTTGTTGAAAATGTGCACATAGGAGCTTCGTGTTCCACTGATGAAGTCGTCACCTATGAATCCATTTTTCAAGAGTTTCATGACATATTCACATGGAGCTATGAAGAGATGCCTAGTATTGATCCTGATATTGTTGTACACGAAATTAAGACATACCCGAGCGCTAAACCCGTCTGACAAAGACTTATCCTGGTCCACCCTCACAAAGCAGCCACTATCAATCTTGAAGTCGAAAAAATTCTTAAAGATGGCTTTATTTATCCCGTGGCTTTAACTGATTGGGTATCCAATCTTGTTTCGGTTAACAAGAAACAAGGTACAATCCGTGTCTGTGTTGATTATAGGGATATCAACAAAGCTTGTCCTAAGGACAACTTTCCTACCCCCTTCTTTGACCAAATCGTCGATGATTGCACCGGAAGTTAAATCTTCTCTTTGATGGATAGTTTCTCCAGATATAATTAGATCAACATCTTACCCGTGGATCAACACAAAACTTCTTTTATTTGTCCTTGGGGCACTTTTTCCTACTGGAAAATGCCCTTCGTTTTAAAGAATGCCGGTACCACGTTTCAACGTGCTATGTCTTATGCTTTCCATGATATTAAGCACATTTCATAGCCATATTTAGATGACCTACCAGCACATTCCATGCATCGTACTGATCATCTAACCCACCTCCGAGCCATTTTCCTTCGCTGTCGGTTCTATCGTATACGCTTAAACCCACACAAATGTGTCTTTTGTGTGGAGTTCGAGCGAATATTAGGATTTATTGTGTCACGTCGAGGGATCAGGGTAGATCCTTTGAAGGTTGAGGCCATTCTCAATCTCCCTCCTCCTTCTTCACTTCGCTAGCTACAAAGTTTGCAAGGGAAGGAAAATTGTCTATGTCATTTTATCCCAAAATACTCTGAGTTAACACTCGGATTTAATCGACTATTAAAGAAAGGATATGAATTTTTATGGGACACCACTACCAAAAAATCCTTCGATGCTTTGAAATTGAATTTAACCCATACCCCACTACTTTTCCCACCTGATTATAGTCGCGATTATTTCCTTTATCTCGCTGCTTTGGATTCGACCATTGCCATGGTTCTGGTCCAAGATAATTATTCTCATGACAAACATGTTATTTATTATTTGAGTCGAAGTCTCTTGACTACCGAAGCCAAGTATTTACATGTTGAAAATATGTCTTTGGAAACTGTTCAAGCTGTCCAATGTTTCCAGCACTATATCCTTTTACGCAAAACCACCGTGATTTCCGATTGCAACCCTATGCGACACATTCTTACATGCCAGTTTCTAGGGGGAAAATACTCCAAATGGATTGTGATACTCCAGGAGTTTGACTTAGATTTTGAACATGCTAAGTCTAAGAAATCCTTGGTGTTTTCTGAATTGATATGTGACCTTCCCTGTTCTGAGATGGAAAATGTAGTAGAGGATTCATTACCATATGAATCCCTTTTTCTAATTAGTTCCAATGACCTTTGGTATGGAGATATCATTATATATCTCTAGCCCGATTTGTCTAGTAATGACCGTCGTCGCATACATTACCAAGCCTGTCAGTATATCATCCTCGGTGATACTCTTTATCACCGTGGAGTTGACTCTATTTTTCGATGATGTCTCACTTATGATGAGGCTGAAAAAGCTTTGAATGACTTCCATTCGGGAGCATGTGGTGGTCACATGTCTAGGTATGCTAATACCCAAAATATCTTATGAGCTGGGTATTTTTGGCCTTCTCTATTCAAAGATTTTATTATTTCCATCCAAAAATACCACTCTTTCCAAACATACAACAACAAAATAATATATCACCCTGCTCTCTTACATCCTATAGTTTCCATTGAACCCTTCGCTAAATGGGGCATTTATTTCATGACATGTAACCCTCCCTCAGCCGGGGGGCATGGGTACATTATTGTAGCCATAGATTATTTCACGAAGTGGGCCGAGGCGATGCCTACATTCGACAACATGGGAAAAATTGCAGCCCTATTCATCTTCAATCACATTATTACATGATTTGGAATCCCATAGGCTATTGTTACTGATCACGGTAGCCACTTTAGAAACTTTATGATGTCTGAGCTTATGGAAAAGTTGGGTCTTCGACATGAAAACTCAACCCCCTACTATCCACAGGCCAATGACCAAGTCGAAGTAATAAACAAAGTACTTATTACCATGCTTCGACGGATTATCGAAATTCACAAAACGAGTTGACACACGATGTTGTTCTCATCATTGTGGGCCTATCGGACATCCATGAAGTCAGCCACGAGGTTTACACCCTTTCAATTAGTGTATGTTTTAGAAGTTGTTCTACCAATTGAATGTGAAATTCCATCGTTAAAACTAGCTGTCAATCTTCTCCCAAACACCTTTGCTGAGGAGGAACGTCTGTTGTATCTTATGCAATTGGATGAAACCTGTCACGATGCAACCCTAGTTATTGAAACCCATAAGAAATGCATGAAATCCCAATACGATAAACATGTCAAGCCACGTGTATTTTCTAAAGGTGATCTAGTTCTCCTCTATGAAAAATATCGTGATTTGCTAGGAGCTGGAAAATTTGAGGGTATGTGGCGAGGCACTTATATTGTTAAAAGAGTGTTGGAGAAGGGAGCATACGAGTTTGTAGATTACAATGGCATTCCTTTGAGTGAACCTAGAAATGGGATTTACTTGAAGAAGTACTACACTTAGCCTATCTCTGCATAAGCACTTGTATTTTTACTATATCATACTCTTGTGTGTTACTTTAGTGTGTTACTGCTATTTGAATTTTACCCTTGGCTACTTACCTTGCATTGTGTTTGGTCTCCATATGTCAGTGTTTTTGCTACCTTATATTGGCTTCACCGATGGTGCTAGCCACAATACCCAGAATTTAGCTTCTGCTTCTTGGGCAATCTATCCACCCTCAAATGAACTTATTTGTCTACAAGGTGTTTGTCTCGATCGAGGGACCAATAATATTGTAGAGTATAGCACGGTCATCGAATTATTGACTAGTGCTATTTCTCTTGGGATTCATCACTTCATTATACGACTTGATTCATAGCTAGTAGTACTACAGTTAAACAATGTCTATACTATCTGAAGCCCTACTCTATTACGGGTATATTTACGAATCCGCCTCTTGGAACGTCATTTCAATTATATTGAATATCAACACATTCCTAGATGTCTAAATACATTAACTGATGCTCTAGCTAATTATGTATTAGAAATACACTTGAGACATTTGTAATTCCAATCACATTTCACATATTGTACAAAAAACAAAGTAAACCGATAAAAGCCTCATGTATATATATATAATGATATAATGTTTACAAAAAGAGTTTTCATCCGAAGATCAAAATATCAAAATATAGAGCCCATGGACCCTACAAAATGGCATCATGGATGCCTCTCGCGATAACATACTACTACTCTCGCTACACTACGTAGTAACTGACTAAATGAGTCGGATACACCTACAATATGGTGTTGATAACGCCTCGAGATCTCCTCGATGGATATATTAGGGATGTCTACCGTCAAGCCTTCCAGGTTCTTCTCTATCACATCATAATCCTCAACATTCCATCCAACTACAACACAAGACTCTCCTCGCCTCTGAATAGGAGAAGAGCCTGGGGGTCGATGTGGACCTACATCTACATGATCAAAATTTTTTGATTAGTCTTTTGATAGGAAACACAAAAACATTAAATATTTTAAAACTCACAAAAACATTGTAAAAAAAAAATGTCTTTCTTACCTAGATCTCCCCATTGATATCCCTCAGGGAGAACCAAATCTGGATCACCCCAAAATTCTAGATCGACATAAGCATAATCATCAATCATCAGGATTTGCGGTCCCAACCAATTGAAGAATGCATCGTCATAATTCAAAATCCGGCCCGCCACATGCTGTGTCATCAGGTCACACCATATTTTCATTCATGGGTCTCTCGAGGCTGGTATTCCCCATTCCACCTGAAGGTGTAGGTTTGGAACTCTTTCTAGGAAGAAAGATACTAAAATGGACCCATAACCAAACTGTTTTAGGTCCCCATTCTTTCTTTTCACGAGTTGGGTTTTCATGCTGCGTAATACATCATCACACCAATTGAATATTCAAGGCCCCAAGCATTCAATACCATATTGAAAGTAACTTTGGAGTGACATATGTGGTGAAGCACTCCCTACCATTCGTGCAATAGTAAAAAGGATGGTTTTGAGGGTCAAATCTCTCACACCTCGGATTGCTACTTTTCCTTTACGTCTTTTGGCATTAGGTTCACAATGCCGACGAATGTACTCACTCATGGGTATTCCACCACCTCGACCACCTGTCAGAGTCACGCGTGCCCCACGACGTGACAAACCCTTTAGGAAATAAATATCCTCAATATCCAAAGAGAGGACATGAACACCCATGTGGAACACTTGTTGTTCTGAATCCCACATATGAACCATATATTCTAGTAATCTTCGTTGGGCTCTCATGCCCTGAACTTTGAAGAATTTTATAGACCACATTGTTGTAGTGAATTCACAGTCCTCAGATCATTTAAATCCATAAGACCATCTTCTTTGTGCTCACGCTCTCTCCATTCCAACATCCTTGCAAGAAAACACCTTCATGGAAAACTGAGAAGATCTTTAGCACACTTTTTCAATATTTTTTTGGATTTTTTTTGAGTCAACATTCACTTTTCATTTTAGTTTTCCGGTTGCCGCAATCAGACTTCAAGTACATTGCAGAATTTCCACGAGTGTTCCTTAACAGACCTGTGGAAATTGTTGATTTCCGTAGGGCCCATTATAGGCCACTCGCGGCGGCCCTAGTGTATGACTAACAGTCCCAAATCATCAAAAAATCTTGATTTTTTACCATTAAAAAAAAAAATTAATCCATTGAAAAGATAGAAGATGAGATTCTTACCTCTTTTACGCAATCCATTTGTTGAATGATCTCTTGTGGCCTCCATAATCCGTTGTCGAAGTCGAGGTAAAAAACAAGGGTTTTTGGTAAGTTTTTGACCAAGTGCAAATAAAATGGTGAAAAAGACTTGTTGCTTCTATTTATTACCTTTTTATCATTTTTCCTAATATTTTGTTTTATATAAATACATTTTCGTCAAAATCCCATTAATTTTAAAGGTCTTGTAAGTGTTTTGTTCCTTGCAGGAAAAAATTAGGACCTTGGACAGGGAAGTATAGACGTTTTTTTGATTTGTTTTGGTTGCATGTACAATTACTTTTTAGGTTTTTTCAGAAAAATGTTGAGCATAGTCTTTGTTCGTTCTCGATCTTGAAAATCAATGAGAATGTAACCGAGTATACTTTTGTCATCTTTTCGTACTCGTTATGGTAACACGAAAACAACGAAACCTGTGGAGAATTCTTTAAGCTCTTTTCATGCTCCCTAAAAATGAAAATATTGCCGAGTGACCTTGTTCTTTTCACGCTCGTAAAAGTATTTGAAGAAAACATTTGATGGGTGATAGTTTATCACTTTTTCAGTCCTGTCAAACTATTTTATGAAAAAGGAACTGAGAGAGTTCTCTTTTAAGTGTTTTTCCAAACTCTATAAACAAGAAAAACCTTCAAGTTTTCTATCTTTGGACTCGTTAAACAAACATCGACCGACCCATATGGGACAAAACCACTCCTTCTTAGGGTTCGTTAAATGTATTCCGAGGGACTCATTCGAAGGATGAGCTTAAATTGAAAAGCATATGTTATCCTCCTCAAGATTGCATAAAAATAAAGAGGTATTTGCTAGAAATGGTGGGGGAAATTTTGGGAAAGGAATGTGTCTTTGTATTTGTATTAATGGCAGTAAGCGTCGCTCTTGAACATGACACCCCTCTTTGTCATTTGAATTTGGGTTGGGTAATCCATTTGTCTCTTGTCTGACCTTCTACAAGTTCAAATATTGGGTCATCTTTGAGTCAATACTGCCAAGATCATTGTCGTGTCATTCATATGTTCAAGAGAAGTTCAACTGAAACCTTCTATCAAGTTGGTCATCTGCAATTGTCCATTCTTACCATGTCGGCCTTCCCTGTGTCAGTCCCAAGTCACATATGTATTTTTCTCTACCCTAAATTTGTTACTTATTTCGTGTCATTGATGGGGGATACATCAAGGCCCTTCTGTGACGAGTCTTTTCCTGTCGACTTCATCTCATTATCCAGGAAAAAGACTTAGAAATTATTTAGTACCTTAGAGCCTGTAGGCCTCAATGGCAGTTTTCTTTGCTTTCGATAGTGGATTCACATCATTGATCCCTGATCGAGAGATTCTGTCAAGTGTTCGACTTCAAATCATTGATTCACACTTGTTGGATCGTATTGGAGTATGTTGGGAGTCATTGACATCAATGATGATTTCCCTTTCACTTATTAAAAATTTTCATTAACGACTGGTAATCAAGTGGTTTCAATTCATGTTCAACTTCAACATCTGTAATCACGTGACTAGAATCGTACTAATGGATGATGGATTGAAGACCTTGGACTTCATCATTTTTTTGTCCAAGTTGTGATGGAGTATTTTTTATTTGTTTTGACACATAGATCCACCTTGTATGTCTCGTGGTTATGTTCATACTTGAATTTTCAATGCATGGATCCACAATGTATTCCACGTTGTATAATTGGTGGCCATGACCTACATTTATGATTTCAATCATTTACGGTCTGAACATGAGAATGCCTACTTCAGACATGGTGTGATATTGTACATATGCTTGATTGTTTGCAGGTTCCTAATTGATGCGCCCCTAGTTCTTGACACATACACGCTTATTTTTCAAAGTATTTCGACTATATCGAGTTCCAGCCTCATACTTTGGGGGGCATTCTGTTACACATTATTTTGATCACCCTGATGATGATTACATAAACATGTGTTCAATTTCCTAATATGATCTTTTTCCTGATAAAATCAACCTCTTACCACCCTTGCAAGATGCATTTTTGGAAGGCTGTCGGAGGCTGCTTCCTTTACACAGTGTGAAAATCCCTGATTTCCATAGGCTGAACTATAGCCAGCCTGCGAGATTTCCACAATATGATATATAAGTAGGTCACGGTGGCACTTTAAAACTAAAAGTGGAAATAAGTTCTAGTAGCTTCTAGAAGTGGAATCTTCTAGAAATATGAGGTGGTGTCTGTATGGTTACGATTCTACTAACTTCTATGATTTGATCATAGGCTGAAGACTGTGTGAATAATCCTATTTCAAGTGATGCTTGAGTTCTCCATTCATTCATCAAGCTTTTGTGAAAAGTATTCATGAAAATGTCGGAGCAATTGTATGTGTGTGTCAGAAAAAAGGGCCACTGAAAGGTAACTTGCAACATCAAGGCAATTCGGTTGCATCTTCTACCTTTCATTAATATAATACGGTGGTGTGCCTCTTTCCCATAAAATGATTGATATTTTATTACATGACTCCTTCATCACATGTTTAGGTTGTCATTAAATTTCACTATTGTTGCTTTCACGTTGGTTGATTTGTGTTATTGCAGATCTGATCTCATAGGAACATCAGAGTAAGGTAGGATCAACAAATACATAAGGAAGCAATTCACAAGGTATGTTATCTATTCCTTCTTTGGTAGTTAAAATCAATGATTGAAACCTAGGGAAAGCATTGTGTTCCATCTTGTTTTTTTCTAGATCCAGGTGGATCTAGGGGGATTAGTTCATGTCCACATCTAC
>JZKD02S0318648.1:0-19561 GCA_000966675.3 Picea glauca | reverse complement strand
TTTAAAATCCAATTTTGAATCTACAAATAGATTAGCAATTAATCTATGGAATAAAGATTTAAGAAAAAACTAATATGAAATTTAAAAAAAAAATAGCAATTAGTATATGGGATAAAGATTTAGGAAAAAAATAATATGAAAATTAAAAAAATAATAATAAGAACTAGTAACAATTGCCTATGGCATCTTGCGAGAGAGACGCTAAAAAGCTAGAAAGGGATACCCATGGTTTTTTTTTGTTGTAACAACGTCAAACAATTAACTCGCAGAACACCCCTAATAGAGACTTTCATCAAATTTTAAATTGGCACCTACGAGTTGATATCGAATTTTAACCCTCGGAATTATGCCTAATTACTATTACGAACCTAGTTCAGGCATCTCCTTATAATGAAGATTTAATTATTTTTACATTTAAATCAATGTCTTTTACAAAACAAAATCCTTATCATTTATCTAAGTGATTTCATAACATCATGGCTGGAATTCGCATTGACCAGGTTTCATTAAATTTAAAATTTTAGTTAATCGTTCGCTCTGCTTACTCATTTTTAATTTATTTCACTCCGATTCATTCTTTCTTATTATGTGAATGCGCGTAACTTGGTTCTTATTCAGTATTAACTTTATTATGATTCAGATTCACGCCAACATTTGTATATATCCTCCATGAATCTTGATTCATGCTTCTTCCATTACTGGCCTGCATAGCGTCCTTTGGTAAAGATGGACATTAGGCAAATGGACGAAACAATTTTTTCCTGGATGCCTAAGAATGCCATACTATCATTGCACTTTGATAATGGCCGCATGAAATGCCAGCTACGCGAAGCATCCATGCCAAATGTTGCTATACAGTGCTTTGCAGTATGATAATGGCTGCATCAACCGCTAATTACCGACGCATCCGTGGTCAGTGTCATAGCGGCCGTACGAACTACTGATTAGCCATAGATCCATGGTCGCCGAGGGTAACATGATTGGATTGCGTCTTCTGTGGACCAAACGGACAATTAAGCCGCGGCCCACAATTCTTCCACGCCGCACAATTCTTCCATGGGACACGTGAGATGAGACTTTTTTCTCGATAAGAAATGTTCCATGCAATGTGAGGTGGATACGACTCTCCTTCAGATGCGTGATGTTCAAACCAACGCAGTTTTCTGGTCACCATTACTCAAAATCAAAATGGTATGATACAACCATGCATCTCTATCTCTTTATTTCGACGTCTTTTCATTTTCAGTTTAGACTGTATTGTTAATAGGATATGGTGACTGCAATAGATTATCACATATATCTTATAGCTTAATTAGCGCTTACCTTTATGGTACCAGCTAACATTTGTCGACTCCTTCCCTTTTATTACAGGTCTTTATTGGCTCTCTATTAATTGATTTCATGATCATTATATAAACGAGTTAAGAGTAGGCATATTTTAACATCTTTTCTTCAAGAGAGGATTTGTTTTGCAGTTGCAGTTAAGGATATTGCTGCCGTATCTGTCCAATCCTAGCTGTTATTTTGTTATAAGATTTATTTTCTAYTACTGTTATTAAAATKAGCCAGCAATTGTCTCCGCTGGTTGTAGTAGTTGCTTTAAGCGCTGTGATGTGCAACTTGCAAAGGGTTGCMGAAGGTACGAGCAATAATGAAACGATTCAAGKATTTCTGGTTCCACATAACGAGGCAAGGAATCAAGTGGGAGTCCCTCCACTGAATTGGGATGACATGCTTACAACTTATGCGCGTACTTACGCAAGGGAAAGACGGGGCGACTGCCTCGTCAAGCATTCAGATGGCCCCTTTGGGCAAGACTGTACCCACTACACTCAAATTGTTTGGAGAACTACAAGTCAAGTTGGATGCGCCGTCATCAAATGTAACAGCGGTGACACGTTTATCACATGCAATTACTACCCTCCTGGCAACTATGTTGGAGCCAGACCATACTGAAACTTGGCGCCTACCATTTATCATTCGTTCTCGACTTACCATTCGTTCTCCGACTTGGATTTCCAGTTTCCTCCGTGACATTGATTTCCATATTTCTTGGTACACATTATATTGATGACTATATTCATTTTCATCCAATATATTTATATTTTATTCTTCGGTTGTAAAATTGCACATAGCCTGGTTTGATATTCATATTGATGGTCAAGTTTTGGATGTAAGTTGTTCAACTCACATTAAATTCTCTATAATCAACACATAAAGGCATTATCAATATATAAAAAGGAATTATAATACATAAAGTCATTATCAATATATAAAGGAATTAAGTGGTATTGTTTTTAAAAAAAATTGTGTTATGGAGATGTTTTCATTTAAAAGTTTTTGGTGAATAGATTTGAATTTATGCATAGATTTGAATTAATATATTACATATTAGTATTTTGAATATGCTTATATTTTCTTGAATATGTGTATAGGAATATCAAAATTATTATATTTTCTTAATGTGTATAGAAATATCTAAATTATGTAAGTCTATATTTTTAAAATTTTAATAGTAAATGAAATGGTGAAGCATAACTTATCAAAATTATTTAAAATATAAAAACTACTATAACTTTAAATAAGTTTTATATTTTTTTGTTATTACAAATTTGAAATATAGTACATCTCCTAGATGGTCATTTCTTGTTGTGGATCAAGCATTGAACAACTAAATGCTAGTATTTATAATAGCAATAAAAATTATAGTAAAACTAATAGATAATGATAGTCTCCTCTTATAAGACAACAAAATTCATCAAAATATAAGCTCAAGTAATTATCCCCATATCATATTGTTATTAATTTTTTAAAGTTTTGACATGGTTAGATAACCACTTAATTTGATAATGTAACTTTATTCATAACCATATGAATAACCACCATAAAATTAATTCCTCCTATTCTAAAATAGGATTACATTTAAATTTGCATTCATTATTTTGGTTTTATACAATATTCATTTAACTTTTGTATTATATGTATTAATATTTATAGTAATTTAGTCTATTTCGTGTAGATTTTGTAATTATCTTTTTTTCTACTATGATAACCATGGTGATAATTGAATTTACACACAATTACCAGGTCTAAAAATTTACGATTAAAACAAATGATTACCACAGTTACATGAATTTACAATCAAAACAATTGCAATGTAATTAGTGCTTTAAAAATGGTCAATACTCTTTTCAGAAATTTGAGCAAATCACTTCACATGGTATACAACTATATGTCATTTTCATTAGAGTAGTTAAACTCTGAATTTTCATTCACTATGAGTGCATCCATCTCCACCCATCTCATCATACCCAAGATTGAATGAGTGGTCCATATTATTGTTAAAGTGATCACAACCTCTAGAGAAAGAAACAATGGAACTTCTTTCATGGATGATCTACTATAAAGTGTAGACATGAGTATTGTATACACAATGTGGAGATGGAAAAAAGTGGTTGGCGGAGAAAGGAGACATCTAACAATATTAAGTAGTGGCAAAACCAGAATGTTGATAAATTCTATTACAAATTTGGTTACAAGATTGTTCAAAAAAATTCTTCGTAGCATTGTACCTCACATCCAATATATGGCATCACATGTATTTATTTCACTAGCATGAATTTGATGAACTCAAAGAAAGATGTCATGGTTATCTAAGATTAAAAATCCAAATTTAGGTTATCTAAGTTTGGAAAAAAAATACACAATGTGTGCTTGTTTGGTGATTAAAAATCAAAACTTATAACTCAAAACCTAGGTATAACCTTAGATTTAAAAATTCACATTGACTTAGAGCTCACCCATAAAAGGTTAAACTGGTCACTCAATCAAATGTGTGATAAAAGTAATTTAAATATTATGAAAAGATAATTATGTTGTTAAGGATGAGTACAACATTGGAGAGCACCAAAAATATTTATAACCAAATACAAACTAATGAATGGTCAACCATGAATCAAATACTGTAATCCTAGTCTTCCTCAAATACTAATAATATGGCCACTTTTATTAATAGTTATAATCCAAACTTTCAAGAGATCGTCGAGAACCCTTTCAATATCATACTTTGGAAATCGTTTAATATCATACTTTAAAAAGTAACCATATATAAAAAACTATGAGACTTTACTAAAGTCAATATTCCATGTTCCATACCCATGTCAAGTGGAAATTCAAAAAAAATGTTTGAGAAAACAATCATATGTTTATGGACTAGGAGAGAAACGCATGGAATGTGATTTTGTTGAGAAGACGCTAACTCGATCCAATATAAATGAGAGCTATGAAAACAAACTTTCATTTCTTAAGAAGATCAAGTATATACATTTGGAGTTATGGTACTTTGAATACTTTTATGTGAAAAGTTTTTGATAGTTTGTTTGAAACCATCTCAATGAAATGATACCTCTTTTTGAGACAACAAGAGGTGCTCCAAAGGGGGCAGCAAGTTCTTGGCGATTGTGAAAAACTAGTTAAGCACTTTGTACTACAGGTCTAGGTATAAGATACCCATTATTAGTACATGATTAATCATTGTATAAAATGGTAAACTGAAATTTGCTAATTTCTGGTTGCTTTCCAATGCAGCCCTTTAATATTTGTGTGGAGAATTTGAAATTAAGATCATAGAATATGATTGGGCGAGTACTGATTATGGTTAATTATTTCATGGGAGTTAGATGATAATTAGATGATAATGAATTCTTAAGAGAATAAAACCCACAATAAAACAAAGATGTGTTTTAACCTTAGTGAAAGTAGGAGATGGATAGTTACAATTAATAAATTGTAGAATGAGAAAAAATGAATTTGAAAAGATAACAAGTGTTGCATGGTGGGAATAAATGCATAGGGATGGGGAAAAAGTAGCGGAGGAAAATGGAAACTACAGTGGAGATGTGGCAAGCAACATGAAGTGGTATCCATGCATTGGAGATGTGGCAAGCAACATGAAGTTGTATCCATGCATGAAATGAAACGTGGCCCCTAGAGCAATTCTAGCATTGAAACCATTTAGTTTTTGAAAGTATATAATCCATATTGCTTTTATTTTTTACTAGTAGTTTGACTTGCCATGTTTGAAATTTCCATTCCTACCTTGCATGTTTTATTTCTTAAATGTATTTATGAAATTCATTCATAATTATTTCTGAACTAGTTAGTCACTTCTTTAAATAGATCATTTGGCTTGTGTGTCTCTATATGTGTCAGGACAAATGGAGTTATATGCAGTGGCAAAGAAACAACTATATTTTTTTTGAATCCTACTGCATTCTTATAGATGTGGTTATCCTCTATAATATTTTATTGTCACGTGTATAGTTCAAATGCGAGACTTATAGAATATTAGTCGCATTGACTTGGAGCAATACAAAACAATACATTTTTTTTTTTTTTTTTAAATAAAGATTCCTGGAATATTAGGACCATGAATCACACACATTAAACATTCAAATTGAATAAACAAAATGTATTGACATTAAGCATAGTTGAAGATAAAAAATTATGAGCACATAAATATAAAAAGAGATAAAAATAGTTATATTTGAAATATATCAAAAAATAATATTGTGTGTTACATATTCCTAGAAATTTTAATGTGTTTGTCATATAGACTGTGATTGGGGCTCCCGTGGACCATAACATAAATATGTACAATAAATAGGATTGTAGAAAGAAGAAGTGAGCGATGGTAGAGAGAAAGACCTGAAATGAAGAAATTGGAAGGTATCAGTGTTTGGTTAGACATTTTTATTTAAAAAGGAGGAATAGTTGGATTGATAAAAAAATAGGACGTGATCAGTATAGACTTACACTGATAGTATATATCTCCCCATTTTCTATTCTCTCTTTGATGCCTTTTTATTACTGTCATCAACGACTACTGGAATCATGCCAACTGCCTGTTTCCCTTCGTCGGTGAGCTTCTCAATTTCCCTTTGGAGCCATTCTTTAATGTATCCTCTCAAGGGGGTCACGTTGATCTCATCTTAGATTTTTATGTTGAAAATCTCTTTTTCTAATTCCCTTAGATCGATAGAAATATTACGCAGAGCCTGATCAATTTCTTCATTTTGTACCGAATAGTTCACTAGCCAGTTGTCCATGCCATCTTCACCATATTCAAGGATGTTGTAAAATTTTTGTAAAGAAAACCCTTTAAAAATATCAACCTGTTCATCGAAGGCTTGCTTAGTTAAGGGAAAGGAGTTGACAATTAAGTTGGGGTCTTGGACCTCGTTGGTACTTCTAGCTAAGTCTATTTCGATTAGCCTTATGAATAATTCTTCTTTCTTTGATATGGCTTGTTCACATGACTGGACAATGATACGCAGGTTCTTCACTTTCTCTTTCGAACATGCATTTAATTGAGTGATCCGATTTTGAGAGGGGGGATCTTCTTGTCTTCTTCTCATATCTGTCATGTTGGTGACATGGATGCCAAAATGGATGACCGTGTCTATATAGAAACGCTCTTCATTTTTTAAATTCGCCTGCAAATGTGCGTGCAAAGCGAGTTCCCTTGTTCCAAGTGAAGCCATACTTTGTGTTGTTTCCCAGGCCTTAGTAATCAACTCCATTATGTTCTTGATATTATTCTCCACATAGCCTATACACGATGTGAGGAGACTGGAGGATCCTTTTAACTTGGCTGCAGGGGTGGCAGGCATGGTTATTGCTAAAGGACTTGAAAGCAATGGCATAGGAATAAAAGCTTCCTCCAATTCCTTGAATCAGTCCTTCAGTCTAGCATTCTCGGCCTCAATGCCTCCAATGGAATCATCAAGAGAATCTCTAGTTGCTCGGTGAATTCGAGAGATTTGGGACAGACGCATGTTCCCAAGGTTAATCTCTGAACAAGATTTCCCTTTCTTATTTCTTACATATTTCTTTTCAATAATTAAATTTTTAGACTCGCTGTAAAAAACAAGGCTCTGGAATATGAAGGATTCATCTTTGTCAAAAATTTCGGTCTCAACTATTTCCATTGGGGGACTATGCTGGATGGTGTCCCCGGGATGATAAAATTTGTGGAATATGCTACCCACGTCAGTCTCAAGTTCCATGTCTTCACTCTCAATTTCGGGCTCTTCCGCTTTCCCTACAAAGTTTTTTCTCTTCTTCTTCACTGGAAGTTTTGACATGGTTAGATAACAACTTACTTTGATAATGTAGCTTTATTCATAACCATATGACTAACCACCATAAAATTATTTCCTCCTATTCTAAAATAGGATGATATTTTACTCTTCACTCAAGATTCATTTAACTTTTTGTATTCTATTTATTAATATTTATAGTAACTTAGTCTATTTTGTGTAGATTTTGTAATTATCATTTTTTCTACTATGTCTTTATTTCTCACATAATCTAGAACATAGTCATTGATTATTTGATATTTTCTAAAATCTATTTTGATGAATTGAGATATAGAGAAGAAAAAGGAAAAACTATCAATTATTGGAATTACTAATAAACTACAAATTTAATAAAGAAGAAAGAGTTAAATTACTAGTGAGTGACCATGATAACCACTTGATAATTGAATTTACAAAAAATTACCATGTCTAAAAATTTGCAATTAAAACAAATGATTATTGTTCAAGTGATTGCAACCCCTAGAGAAGGAAACAATGGAACTTCTTTCATGGATGATCTACGAGAAAATGTAGATATGGGTATTGTATGCACAATTGGGAGATCGAAAAAAGGGGTTGGTAGAGAAAGGAGACATCGAACCTAATTGAGTAGTGAGAGATGCCAAAGACAGACAAGTGAGAGAAACCAAAGATTGAGCAGTGGAATGTTGATAAATTCTATTAAAATTTTTGTTACAAGATCGTTCAAAAATATACTTGGTAGCATTTCACTTATCATCCAATATATGAAATCACATGTATTTATTCCACTAACATGAATTTATTGACATCAATGAAAGATGCCATGTTTATCTAAGATTATAAATTCAAACTAAGGTTATCTAAGTTTGGTAGCATTGCACTTCACATCCAATATATGGCATCACATGTATTTATTCCACTAACATGAATTTAGTGTCCTCAATGAAAGATGTAATGGCTATCTAAGATTATAAATCCAAAATTAGCTTATTTAAGTTTGGAAAAAAAATTGTGCATTGTGTGAGTGTTCGGTGATTAAAACTCAAAACTTAGGTATATCCCGAGACTCAAAAATTGGCATTCCCTTAGAGCTGAGCCATAATACATTGAATTGTTTAGTCAATCAAATGTGTGATAAAAATAATTTAAATATTATGAAAAGATAATTATTTTGCTATGAATGTGTACAACATTAGACAACAAGAAAAGTATTTATAACTAAACAAAAACTAATGAATGGTCAAATCTAATGCTATAATTGTATCCTTCCACAAGGATTAATAATATAACCACTTTTATTAATAGTTATAATCAAGATTTTAAAGAGATTGTACATAACCCTTTGAATATCATACTTTGGAAGTCATTCATTAGAAAGTAGCCATATATGAAAAACAATGATACTTTACAATATTCAAGATCAATAACATGTTCCATACCCATGTCAAGTGGAAATTTTAAGAAACTATTTGAGAAAGCAATCATATATTTATTATTTATCACACTAAAAGGACATGATTAATCATTGTATAAAATGGCAAACTGAGATTTGGTAATTTTTGGTTGCTTTCCATGTCAAGTGGAAATTCTAAGAAAATGTTTGAGAAAACAATCATATATTTATCAGAATAAACACATGATTAATCGTTGTATAAAATGGAAAAATGAACTTTGCTAATTTCTGGTTGCTTTCCATTGCTTGCTAATTTCTTGTTACTTTCCATTGTTGTAACACCCTTATTTCCCCCAACTTGTAATTCATCATAAAATAGGATTACCATGCTAAGGAATGTGGATGATGTAAATGTATTATTGTTAAATTGCCCATAACTGGATGTTTGGGGGTGAACCTTGAAGTATGATTCATGATATCTCTAGAGTAAAGAATCAATTAATGAAGGAAAGTACTGGTGGTTGAATAATCAACCACCCCAATGAATGGAAAAATGGTCTATCAGACCGAAGTACCACAGAGACATGCAGACCCGAGCTTCCTTCTGACAGAAGGAATAGGATAGGTCGGAAACCTTCCTAAGAAAGGAAGGTAAGATACACACACACAAAAATGATAATAAATAGAGACACCATAGGAGAGCGCAATTTAGGAAGGAGATGAGCGAACCAAAAGGAAGTGTAGAGAACATGACCTGAAGGACTCGAATGCGAGCTTGATGTTGAGGAAGCATATGATAAATATCGTAGGGATACTATGATAGAGACAAGGTCTTTGTGAGGTGGCATAGTTCCCTAGTGATGTCATGGCTTGGCATGGGGGTGGCCAGAGTGCTAAGAATGATTGCCTTTGAGTCTATGGATGGGTGGAAAGGCACATAGACATAGTCAGTTAGTTGGCTGCAACTTGTCATAGATAAGTATTCTCCTACCTTATGTAATTGAGTTGTAACTGTGTAATGAAATTGGATATACTGTGAATGTTTTCAGGGATGTGCATGATTTCTTAATGGTTATACCGTATCCCTTTTATTTCTTCTTGATTGTGTAACTAGGAAAGTAAGAAGTTATATGGTTCGAACGTGACTTGTACTCATAAATGTTTAAGCCCTGTGGTGGTTTAAACTAGAGCCAGGAACTGTGAGTTCGTCAACCTTGGCCACGATTTTCATGGGTGCACGTCGACACTCCCAGTTGACCGGAGTCTCTAGGAGGCTGGAGTTTTTTAATCTCAAGAGAGGTAGTGCAGATATGCATAGAGTCTCTATGAGGTGGGAAGAGGTATAGAACCTCTTAAGTTATAGACTTGATGAAGGAGCAGAAGGGGTGAGCAGAAGACGCTTCTAAGTGTTAAGTTTAGGAGAAAGAGCGGAAATATCTTAAGTCCTTCATAACAAACGAAGCTCAGGAAGGATAGAGAGATTCAAGTATCGAATGGGAATATCCTTTCATTTGGAAGATGAATGGATGAGATCCACTAGAGAGGATCCAAGGTCTATCACGACCGTTATATTTGAAGAAGTAGCGCAGGCGTTAACACCTCGACTCCTCTAGTCTTCACGAGTTCAGAGTTCATTCTTCGAGAGAATTGTGAGTTGGAGTGGCCAAAACCTCCAACGTCTGAAGTCGCGAAGTGATCTGGACCATGGATCTCTAGATCCTTCGAGATCCTTCTCAACCGTCCAATCTATGAGTTCAGAGTTCACACTTTGGGAGAATTGTGAGTTGGAGCAACCAAAACCTCCGACGTCTAAAGTTGCGAAGTGATATGGACCTTGGATCTCTGGATCCTTCGGGATCCTTCTCAATCATCTGATCTATGAGTTCAGAGTTCGCGATTCAAGAGAATTGTGAGTTGGAGCGGCCAAAACCTCCGACGTTCGAAGTCCCGAAATGATCTGGACCGTGGATCTTTGGATCCTTCAGGACCCTTCTCAACTGTACGATCTATGAGTTCAAAGTTAATTTTTCGGGAGAATTGTGGGTCAGAGCGATTAAAAATATCTGAATGCCAAATTCCCTACTAGTCGGTGAGTTAGATGAGGGTTAAGTCAGTCATTACATAGGCTGATGGATGGACCTTCCCTATGGGAATTAGGAACCTAGATATGGTATGATCGAGATGAAGCGATGTGGACGTCACGCGGCCCTCAACTGATGAACGTCGAATAACTTAGGCAAGTTGTAAGATATAAACCAAGTGTTGGATTAGCACCTGGTAGGTTTCGTTAGAAAGCTACGAGTAAGTGGAAGAGAATAAATCATCTCGGAGAAATGATTTGAGATGAGATAGTTAAGGAAAAATGAAATTATGATGCTCCACCCCTATGAAGAGTAATTTAAGGGGTCGTGTATGTTAAAAGTTTAGGGTGAGGTTTAACCAAGGTTTCTCAAGAAAAGGAGTAGGGAGATCCCAACATGGAGTAAGTTGCAAAAGTAAAGAATAGGAAAAAGGAGGAACTCTTTTTTTCACCCTAAGAACCCTAAATTGATTACAGAGTTGTAGGACTTAGATGAATAGTTGTGAGAACAAGTACAACTAGAAAAAGAGAGAATGAATAAATGACTATGTTTGATTGAAGGGGCTTAGTTGAGGCCACATCAAGAAAAGGTAGTAAGGCCTTAGAAATAAATCAGCTACACTGAAAAGCCCAAGGCAGTGTAGAAAGAATTGGAAGTAGGGGAGAGCCCCTAACTCCTTTCTTGCTATGTGTTATGTTTCCTCTGGAAGGAGAAAGTTGATTTACTAATAAAGAAAAAAAAATTGAGACCATAGTGACGACAATTGTATTACTGCAGAAACAATTGAGAACTATCTGTATTGCATTCATGAAAACCTTTGAGGATAATGTGATGAAGAGCATAAAGATATGATAGGACATTTTGAGGATGTTTTTTGGATTTGAATGGATGATACATGCATTTTAATTAATATTCCAACCAATGATGCATGTTGTATATAAAAAGGAATTGGAACTGTTGGGGAAGATAGTTACCAATGATGGGAAACCTAAAGCAGAGGATGACCATGGGAAGGTTGTGGTCGAAAGATTGTTGAAAGGAGTGTAAGAATCCCCATAAAGAACTACCGATGAGGTAAAAAATAGGTATGAAAATATTGGGTGAGAATCCTTTCTGAAATATTTATATTGTCTCATGTTATGCACGAAATTTTGAAAGGGAAGTTGTATTCCATGGATACCCAAGTAGGGTATGATTCGGGAAGGAGAACCCTAATGATGGAGGTGTGAACCTCCGACAGTGAAGATTGATTGTATGATGCAGAAGCATCTGAACCAAATGATCTCTACTGACTCAAAAGGTAAAAAACCTTTACTAAGAGATCATAGAAATCCCTTCGATCAACTACAGATCAAGATAGTGAGGATTGCGAGAGAAAACCCTGATTAAATCAGGTTAATCAAGAACTTGAAATTGTAAGTGAAAATGAGTCATTCATCAGAAGGAAACAGATCTTAGTCGTCAGATTGATTTCAAGATCCATTGGAGATAACGGATCAAACTCCATTCGTTCGATAAAATCGACGACCCATATTCATTGTGGAGATTGAATGGGCACACAAGTTAACGACAGAGCCTGTGCCCATAATTTAAACTCAATATAGTTTTGTTTTGATTTTGGGGTATGATCGAAGATTAGACAACCCGTAATCATTGAGGATATCGGAAGGAGAATTAAACTGCAATCTAGTTGAGGCTTTGCAATCCCTTGCAATTGTTAGATCTGGGGGCAGACATATATTCATAGTCGAATTGAAGACAAGGGGTTACTCCAAGATCATAGTTCCTTGACACGAGATCTGAAAGGATAGAACCTAAAAAAAATAAAGCCAATGTCATAGCTCTCAATCGCATGAAGAGAAAACAAAGTTCCTCTGGGCTAGTCAAGGAAGATATAGTTTAGCACTGTACGATTAGACAATGGTCGCGGGGACTGTTTCTATGGGAATCAAGGTGCTCATAGTTAGCACATTGCATGGAATTCATTGAGTTAATGCATGTTTACATAAGAGGGAAGACAACAGATTTCCCCAGTAAGTAAGGAGGACCTTCCAATGTTTTACTTACATTATGTAAGCGTTGAAGGAAAAACAATTTGGGTGGCCATGAGCGTTGGCATCCTGGTTATTAATAATGGAAGAATTCTTAAAGGAATTCATGTGAAACCTAGAGTTTCATGAATGATGATAATAGGGTTGTGATCGATTCAAGGAAGAAAATATGGTTCTACTAAAATAATAAATATGGACAAAGAGTCCCTATGGTTATAAGTTGGTTAAATTCAAACACACCTTGGCAAGAGTGCCAAACCTGAAATCGATGCAAGGGTGCATTGGGTATGAATGTGGCCATGAATGTTGGCACATTCATTCAATTCAATTGGTATTTGAATTTCATTTTGAAAAGTTGATATACTGAACTGATGCATGTGTAAGGAATGAAATTTATTTTTTCTTGTATCATCAAATAGATAAAAGTGATGTGACTGTTAGCATGCACAAGTTAAGAATTGTTTGTGAGTATGTTATAAAGGTGCAATTAAAATATATGTGCATGGGAAAACTAACAATTTGTTTTGTTGAATGAATATTGAAAGTGTAGGAAGCAAAGGGGTATTGGATATGGCAGCGTTGTAAGTCCATAAGGAAGGCCAATTGCCTGCTGAGCTAAAATTCTATGGGGAGAAAAGTCCCATAATTATGAATTTGGTTCCTTTGCGGAACAAATATAAAAAAAAAATGTGGAATTTGGAAATATGTGGGTGACAGATTTACAAGAAAATTTTGAATTTAAAATTTATGATGATGTCTCTTGAATTTTTGTATGCCTGTGATATGGGTGAGAAGAAAAGATCTGTCCAAAAAGGACATATGAAGACTGTGAAGCTGTAAAAGCATGAAAAATGGCTTCTGTTGAGCCATGAGAACCATGTGGTAATCCATGATCGCCTAGAATATGTTTTGTTGAGGTAACACAAGCCTGAGGGATGCCTCGACAGAGAAATTCTGAGGGATGTCTCGACTGTAAGGCTCAATAAAGTCTCTAGAGTTATTCTTGTGCGAGAAAGCCTTGGCAAGGCAAGATGGATCACTCGAGGAACTATATAGTAGAGAAGGGGATGCATGAGCTTGGGCTTGGAGGGTGAGTGACCGCAAGGAAGAGGAGACCTTGATAGTTATTTTAAACTATTGATTGAGATCATGCACACAATGGGTATGTCAAGGAAAAAAAGTGAGCCTGGATAACAAGACAACCATGTGGATACAAATCCACAAATTGCGTAGATAATTATTGTGCTAATATTATGAAATTTTTCTAGAATTTTTTGTGCAATGTTTTCTCATGAGACTATGATTAATGTGGTTGTTGTCCAATAATTATTGAAAGCAGGTGACAAAGATTAAGGGTCTGAAAAAGGACCTGACCGAGAAAGAAGGTCAAGACTTATGAAGTGGCTGAATGAGAAAAGAATGACAAGTGTTTATGAGAAAGAACATCGAGGACGGTGTTCCTTTAAGGGGGAGGGAATTATAACACCCCATGTTTCCCCCAGCTTGTAATTTATCATAAAATAGGATTACCATGCTAAGGCATGTGGACGATGTAAATGTATTATTGTTAAATTTCCCATAACTGAAGGTTGGGGGGTGAAGCCTTGAAGTACAAGCCATGATATCTCTAGAGGAGAGAATCATTTAATGAAGGAAATGACTGGTGGTTGAATAATCAACGACCCCCATGAATGGAAACATGGCCTGTCAGCCCGAAGTACCACAGAGACCTGCAGACCCAAACTTCCTTCTGACAGAAGGAACATGATAGGTTAGAAACCTTCCTAAAGAAGGAAGGTAAGATACACACACACAAAAATGGTAAGAAAGAGAGACACCAGAGGAGAGCGCAAGCTAGGAAGGAGATGCAAGAACCAAAATGAAGTGCAAAGAACACGACCTGAAGGACTCGAACGCGAGCTTGATGCTAATGAAGCATCTGATAAACCTCACAGGGATACTGTGAGAGAAAGAAGGTCTCTGAGAGGTGGCATATTTCCCTAGTGATATCATGGCTTGGCACAGGGGTGGCCAGAGTGCTAAGAATGAATGCCTCTGAGCCTATGGTTGGGTGGAAAGGCACACAGCCACAATCAGTTAGTTGGCTGCAACTTGTAATAGATAAGTATTCTTCTACCCTGTGTAATTGAGTTGTAATTGTGTAATGAAATTGGATATACTGTGAATGTTTTCAAGTATGTGCATGATTGCTTAATGGTTATACTGTATCCCTTTTATTTCTTATTCATTGTGTAATTAGGACAGTAATAAATTATATGGTTCATACATGACTTGTACTTGCAAATGCTTGAGCACTCTGGTGTTTTAAACTAGAGCCACGAAATATGAGTTCGTCGACCTTGGCCATGGTTTTCACGGGTGCACGTCGACACTCCCACTTGCTATGACTCTCCGATAGGACGGAGTCTGTTAAGATCAGGAGGGGTAGTGCATATATGCACAAAGTCTCTATGAGGTGGGCAAAGGTCGATAACCTCTTAAGTTATAGACTTGATGAAGGAGTGTAAAGGGTGTGAAAAAGACCTTTCTAAGTGTTAAGTTTAGGAGAAAGAGCACAAAGCTCTTAAATCCTTCATAACTGATGAAGCTCGGGAAGGATAGCGAGATTCAAGTATCGAAAGGGAATATCTTTTCGTTTGGAAGATGAACGGACGAGATTTGTTCGGTAGGGTCCAAGGTCTGTCACGACCGTTATATTTGAAGAAGGAGAGCAGGTGTTAACGCCTCGACTCCTTCAGTCTTCGTGAGTTTGGAGTTCGCACTTCGAGAGAATTGTGAGTTGGAGAAGCCAAAAGCTCTGATGTCCGAAGTCGCGAAGTGATCTGTGGCTCTATGGATCCTTTGAGATCCTTCTCAACCGTCTGATCTATGAGTTCAAAGTTCCCGCTTCGAGAGAATTGTGAGTTGGAGTGGCCAAAACCTCTGACGTCCGAAGTCGCAAAGTGATCTGGACCGTGTATCTCTGGATCCTTTGGGATCCTTCTCAACCGTCCGATCTATGAGTTCGGAGTTCGTGCTTTGGGATAATTATGAGTTGGAGCAGCCAAAACCTCCGACGTCCAAAGTCACTAAGTGATTTGGACCGTCGATCTCTAGATCCTTCAGGACTCTTCTGAACTGTCCAATATATGAGTTTGGAGTTCATGTTTCAGGAGAATTGCAGGTTAGAGTGGTTAAAAATATCCAAATGCCCAGTTCCCCGCTAGCTAGTGGGTTAGACGAGGGTTATGTCAGTCGTTAGATAGGTTGATTGATGGACCTTCCTTGTGGGAAGTAGGAACCTAGAGATGGTATGATCGAGATGAAGCCACATGGACGTCACGTGGTCCTCAACTAATGAATGTGAAAGAACTTCGGGAAGCCATAAGATATAAACCAAGGGTTGGATTAATGCCTGGTAGAAATCGTTAGAAAGCTATAGGTAAGTGGAAGAAAATAAATCATCTTGGAGAGATGATTCAATATGGGATAGTCAAGGAAAAACAAAATTATGATGCCCCACCCCTATGAAGAGTAATTTAAAGGGTCGGGTATGTTAACAAAATTATGATGCCCCACCCCTATGAAGAGTAATTTAAAGGGTCGGGTATGTTACAATTGATTAGTATTTGCGTGGAAAATGTAAAATTAAGATCACATAATATGATGTGAAAGTAGGAGATGGATACTTACAATAAATAATTTGTAAAATGAAAAAAAATGAATTTGAAAGATAATAATTAAGTTGAAAAATATTTTAAAATATAATTTTTTCTAATTTTTAATATTTTTATATGGTTTAAGTAAAAATAGTTTAGTTGAATATAAAATTTTATTTTCTATTTGTAAACCAAATATTTATAAATCCATTTGTGAGATACTCTTGTTAATGAGTGAAGAGAAACATACATTTGGACAAATAGTTAATAATGAGATATTTTTGTATAATTTTATATGGTTTAAAATAAAAATACTCTATTTAAATATGAAATTTTATTTTGTATTTATCCTAACCCTGATATTTATAAATGCCTTGTAAATCGCTCTCTAAGATATGCTAATGAGTGGAGAGAAATATGCTTTTGGACATAGTTATTGTAAATCCCTTTCTAAGATATGCTAATGAGTGCAGAGAAATATGCTTTTGGACAAATAGTTAACGTTGTAAGAGGTAAAATATTTTGAAAATTTGAGAATCAAGCTCAGTACGGGTTTCATTTACAAATGGCTTCAACCTCTTCACTACTTGGAAAGAAATATGCTTTTGGACAAATAGTTATTGTAAATCCCTTTCTAAGATATGCTAATGAGTGCAGAGAAATATGCTTTTGGACAAATAGTTAACATTGTAAGAGGTAAAATATTTTGAAAATTTGAGAATCAAGCTCAGTACGGGTTTCATTTACAAATGGCTTCAACCTCTTCACTGCTTGGAAAGACAACAACTTCCTCACATGGAAACGCACTATGACGTAAAATGGGAAAAGGGTTGACTCGGGACGTTGACGACTTGAAAATTAAAGCCATTCATAAATAAGGATTAAGCTTATTTTTGTTGAACATGACGTTAGACTATTTCGGTTTTGCTTGAACGGTAACTCATGTCTCATGTATTTAAAAGATCAAAACCCACAAGAAAGTATTTAAAAGATCAAAACCCACAAAAAAGCAGAGCTGTGTTTTGTCTTTCATGTCAAAGTAGGAGATGGTGTAATGCTGGGATGATCAACTCACTTTAATGACATTAACTTAGAGTTTGTAATGACATTAACTTCTGGAATTTAATAGCATTGACATGAGTATCAGTGGACTGCACCCATAGTGTCTGCAAACTAGTATTTGTGGAGGAAGATTCAAATTCCCATCTAGTCAAAAGATTATTTTCAAGATGAAAATTATAAATTGACATGAGTATTAATAGACTACACCCACCGTGTCCGCAAACTGTATTTGACGAGGAAGATTCAAATTTCCAGTTACTCAAACATTTATTTTCAGAGATGAAACATATAAAACACTGTTGTATTAATGAGGGCAACTCTTGTTTCCCAAAGATAGATAATTGTACTATTAGAAACGTTAATTTTACCCTAAATTTCAAAAAGCCTCCTAGTTAATTTTACCCTAAAATTCAAAAAGTTCCCTCCATTAAACCCATTTAGGAAGCGCTTACTTTGTCGTTAACCTGTCTCCATTTTATCATTTAGGAAGAGCTTACATTTTTGGTGGGAGGCAGTCTTAGCCAACTATGTATAACTTTGGATGGGCTATGCTTCCTCTTATAGTGTTATTTTATTAATGTTATTTGATGAGTCTTTTCACTACATGGATTGGATTGGAATGTGAAAGACTATATGGATTGGAATGTGGAGGGAGATATCCAACAACCAGCGCTTGTTTTGTAGGAGGAAACGTGACGAAAATGGAGGATATGTCATATATGTTGCAAATGGCATTCAATTCAATCAATTAATTAATACAACGGTTGAATATAATTCATCCAATGTAACTGTAAGCCTTTTCCACAATGTTGCAAACCTGTGTATATATAAAAGAAAACGCAGACAGAGTATTCTTAATTAGTTCTCAGAAATTCTTACTATTGGTTCCTAGCACAGATTCCCATAGATACTCCATGTACTTGCATGATCGAACAAGTAAACATATCAATTAAGAGAAACCTTAATGGCAATAAGGTCCAGAAACAAGAAACAAGCAGATACCATTACCAAGCACATACCCGATAAAAAACAGTTCTCCATCCCCGTGTCATGAAGCCCTGTCCATGCACATCCCTTCAGGTCATAGCATTTGAACCATTGCTAATTTAAAACAAAATGTCAATAGAATAGAGGCATTTTAAAATTTTCGCCCCAATATCGTATTGGAAAGATGCCATAGGGCGTTAAAAACCCTAAGCAGTGAAGAGAGCAGGAAGAACAGAACACGAAATTAAAAACAACAGAGAGAAGGGAACATACACACAGCTGAATTGAAACTCAGACCGATGCTGAACATGTTAGATAGATATGAATTTATAGAAAAATTACAAGCTGTAGGATTGTCTCGAAGCCTCCCGGCGATTTCTAGAAGTCTATTGATATTGCCAACTACCACAATTAATTCTTTGCTTCTAGATGTCTTCCTACGGCCATACTAATAATAGATGTCTTCCTACGGCCATACTAATAAACATTACAGGTTAATCTCTAAACATTACAGGTTAATCTCTGTTTTAACACTCCCCCTTAATGTTTATTAGGATTAACATACACTTATTAAGGGAATATTTCTTCAAGTCCTATCATGCTTCTGAACTTTACAAACTTTACAGTACTCAAATCTTTTGTAAATATATCAGCAACTTGATCTTTTGTTCTGCAATATTTCAACATGATGTTGCCTTTCTGAGTTTGCTTTCGAACATAATGATGATAGATTTCAATATGTTTGGTCCCTGCATGAAAAAATGGATTTTTTGTTAATTGTATTGTGCTTTGATTATCACAGTAAATAGTTGTAGCTTCTGTTTGAGGATGATTCAATTCAACAAGAATACCTCGTAGCCATGTAGCTTCTTGTGTTGCAAGTGTTGCTCCTTTATATTCAGCTTCTGTTGATGATAAAGAGATTGTAGCTTGCTTCTTGCTACTCCATGAGATTGCTCCCAAATCAAGATAAAATATATATCCAGAAGTTGATTTTCTATCATCAATATCTCCTGCCCAATCAGAGTCTGTATATCCTGCAAGTTGATCATTACCACCATTTTTATATTCAAGTCCAAGGTTATAAGTTCATTTGATGTATCTAAGTATTCTTTTAGCTGCATTCCAATGTTCAAGATGAGGATCAGACATAAATCTAGAAACCATTCCAACTGCATATGCAATATCTGGTCTCGTGGCTGTTAAA
>JZKD02S0318614.1:265362-280403 GCA_000966675.3 Picea glauca | reverse complement strand
TTGTGCTCTCTTTTGTTTATTTTTTAAATTGTTTAATTAAAATCTACTCAATGAAAAAAAATATTAAATGTGTTCTTTTTTCTTTTTTTTTAATTAACCTCATATTTGATTTGATGAGATTTTTGTGGTGAGGATTGTTTCCAGAAGTGTTTGGAAAAACCGCCGTGTTGTCATTGATTAATGTTTTTTAAGGTTCTGCTAGGGTTCTATCTAGCCGACCTGTAGGTTTCTTTTCTCTTTAGTATTTATAACAAGCTCTTCTCTTCATTTTTAAACTAGACTTCTTGTCCTGAAGATGGATCCTGATATGGATCTGAAACGTCGAAAACCCAATGACAACACTGTGGTTTTTCCGAACACTTTTGAAAACTAACCTCATATTGTTTGCCTTACCCGTCGACATAGAAATTTCTAACAATTTGTAGATCTTTAACATTCTAGTTCATATCAACATATTTAATATGACCCATCAAAGTCATAATAAAGTTGAACACACTAAGGTTGAACTTGGTCTTCGCCTAGAGTGGCACCTCTTCACCATCCTCTGCTTATTGCAGGCCTCTGTAAGGTGGAAGAACCGGTTCCTTTGGTTGTAGCTAAAATTGGAAAATTTGAAGCTTTTATTGGAAGATGGAAGAATATCTCCAACAAAGTGGATCAACTTCCTTCAATGCTCGGACTTGACAAACCATCCCTATTTCAAAAACAATTCTCTATGTAAGGAATAAATTTATGTCGTGGTAGATACTCTCTAGGAAACGATAAAGCTATCCATTAATTGCGTCGACCAAAACTATAGCGGAAAATTACAGATGCAAAGCAACTTGGATGTGTTGGTTGCCAAAATCGATCTGGATCTTCACTATTGTAGTATCTTGGTGAAAACTGACATATTATGTGAGGAAACCATTCCTTTAAAGCTTATCAAGTTTGGATTTGGGGCAATACATGAAGCAATATGATGGAACATAAGATAATAGAAACCTACAACTCTTTAATTTGAAAGTTCCAAGAAATTGTAAGCCAAATTACAACATCGGAGATGCCACTAGCCTCCTTCTTGTAGGTGTTGTAGATGACTTGGATCAAGGATGTCTTGCCAACACCCCCCATGCCATACATGTTTATCACATGAGCCTAGAAATGAGGTTTGGTGAGCCATGTTTGCAGTTGATACTGAGAATATTGAATGACCAAGCCTATGAAGCCAGATTATAACAAAGGTTGAATAAGTAGGTCTACCTGAGGCATTGCAACATACACAATCTATTGAGTATCTACATATTGTTTATGTTTTGGTAGCTTTGGGAGGATCTTTCCCTCCTAGATGACCTTTCTTAGATATAGAGAAGATTGTAGAAGCAAGAGATCCATTGGACAGATGTTGAAATACCCTAGAAGAGAAGTCTGCCCAAAAGAATAAAGTATAATGAAAAGACACCTTCCCAGAAGAGAATTCAACCCAGCTAGAAGGACAAGAAGAATATAAATAGAAATCACCTTAGCTCATTTTTTCACTCACTCACACACTCTCAGCTACACAGAAGCAAGGCACAAGTTTGGAGAAGGAGATGCAGCAGCTGTAGTGACCCAGTTTCTTCTTGTTCATTCTTTTGGTATCTCTCTCTTGTGTGCTACTCCTCAAGGAGGTGCGCTACCTTTGTATGGTGTTGTTGCTGCAGCTGGGGTGGTATCTCTGGTTAAGATATCACTTGTGCTAGGGTTTATCTTATTGAACTTTCTTTGTGAAAAAAATCTATCTAAGAAAGGTTGGTGGGATTTTCCCCCATTTGGGGTTTTCCCAGGATAAATCTCGTGTTCTTTTTGTCTATTGTTTATGCTGCTACTATGCAGTACATGATATATATATGTTAATGATAATGAAGTAAAATAACACTAGCAACACCAATTCTTTGTAAATAAGGAAAATCCAACATGGTATCAGAGTTGGTTACCTTCAAAACAATTTGACCACTGGAAGGAAGATCGCTACATCGACACCTTGTAGTTGCAATACTTTTTCAAGATCGTTGAGCACTATCCCAAGGATGTTGGGAATAATTACTTCATAGAGCAATGCACCCTACCCTAGCGCACCCCCTGAAACCCTCAGCATGCAGTTTGGTGAAGTTTGAAAAATCAAGGGTTTTCAGTGCTAGGGTTTCTACTGACGAAAATGTCAACCAATATGAGAGTTGAGGACAGATTGGATGGAGAAGATAACTTTAGATCTTGGAAGCATAGAATACAACTCATTCTAGAAGAGAATGAATTATTAGATCACATCAAGAAGATGCTTCCAGAACCCGAAGATGAAGAAGCTAAGGAAAAATTCAGAAAGAATGAGGTCAAGGCCAAGAGAATATTGATAGACTCAATCAAGGATCACCTGATACCCAATGTATTAGAACTAAAGACTACAAATGAGATGTTTGATTCCCTAACTAGACTCTATGAAATAAAGAACACCAGTCGAAATCTTACCCTACGACATCAACTTAGAAATGTGACTATCAACAAGTAAGAGACAATAACCAACTTCTTTACAAGGATCTCATAGATCAAAGACTATTTAGCATCCATTAGAGCTCCAATAGAAGATGTTGAACTAGTAACCACTGCGCTAAATGGTTTCCCTCCCTCTTAGGACCCATTTGTCCAAGGAATTTGTGCAAGAAGGAAGTTACCAAAGTCTTACAAGTTATGGGAAGATTGCTCTCAAGAGGAATCTAGATTGATATCCAAGAAATAAAAGGTAGATGATGAGGAAAACCAAGCACTTGCAACACAAGTGAAGAAGAGAAACGAAAGAGAGGAAGGCAGTCCAAGGAAGTCTAAGAAGCCACATCGTAAGAGGGATATGTCAAAGGTTCAATGCTTCAATTACAGGAAGATGGGACATTATTCCGCACAATGTCCTCACAAACATGAGAAGGAAAAGAAGAAGAAGCACCATGCAGATGCATCTGAAGTTGAAGAACACGAACCCAAAGATGAAGAATTTGTATTCATTTCAACACTCACCGGAACCATCACTCAAGGAATCGATACCTGGCTCATAGATAGTGGTGCTTCCAAGCAAATGAACGGATTCATAAAATCTCTATAATAATTAACAAGAAATGACTCCTCACTTTAAGTGGTGCTTGGAGACGATTCCAAGCATGCAATCGAAGGTGTTGGAGAAGCCTCCTTACAACTTGACTCAGGTAATCCTCTTTCAATTGAAGATATATTATTTGTACAAGATTTAAAGAAGAATCTTCTATCTATTTCATCTTTAGAAGATAAAGGTTTTAGGGTGGATTTTGTGAATGACCAGGTCCTTCTATGGCCCAAGAATTCAATCATAAATAAATCCATTGTGATTAGTGTCCGTTATGGAGGACTATATAAGTTGAAGGGACAAGCCCTTGTACACAATAGAGTTAGTTCCAGTGAACTATGGCACCGAAGGCTTGCTCACTTGAACTATATATCATTACCAGTTTTGAGCAAAATGGTTACAGGTCTACTAGAGATACAGATAGACTGTGACAGAGTATGCAAAGGTTGTGCACTTGGAAAGAATTTCAAGGGAAGATTTACAAGCAGTGATAGCAGATCCAAATATATTTTGGACATCATAGACTCCGATGTATGCAAACAGATGATGGCGCCATCACTTGGCAACTTTGTATACTATGTTTTTTTCATAGACGACTATTCCAGGAATACATGGATCTACTTCTTGAAAGAAAAAGATGAAGTCCTTAACAAGTTTCAAGAATTCAAGGCTTTAGTTGAGAATATCTCTGAGAGGAATATTAAAGTTTTGATATCTGACAATGGAGGTGAGTACACCTCAAAGGAGTATAAATAATTTTTCCAAGAGGCAAGGATTAAGAGGGAGCTTACAAATCCCTACAACCCCCAACAGAATGGGTTTGCAGAAAGAAATAATAGATCCACCATAGAAACAACGAAAGCAATGATACATGACCAGGGCCTACCCATGCACTTATGGGTAGAATAATCCAGTACAAATGTATATGTACAGAACAAAAGCCCTCATAAGATATTGGGAAACAAGACACCTAAAGAGGTGTTCACCGGAATGAAGCCAGAAGTCAATCACTTGAGGATTTTTAGTTGTCCAGTGTTTATACATGTTCCCAAGGAAAAGAAAACGAAATTGGAACCTTCAGGAATGAAGGGCACATTCATTGGATATAGTGAGAATTCTAAGGCCTATAGAATTTTCATTCTAGGGTAGAGATAGATCAAGATTAGTCGGGATGTAACATTTGATGAATATGAAGCCTTCAAAAGATATAGGAAATCTGACATAGATGAGGACCAAATAGAGAAAGAGGCTCCCAAAGATGCAGTCATGGTAGACTCTACACCTGAAGAAACCATCCTGGAAATTCAGAATGATATGGTAGAGTCATAAAGACCTGTAGATCTACCTGAAGAAGCTATGGCTACCAGGAAGAGACCAGCTTGGCTTCAGAACACCTTGTAGGAAGTTGAAGGACATGCAACTCCCAAAGGCTCCTTTAGAGAGAGAAAGAGACCACAAAAGTTTTCCATCTATGTGGCACTAATGAGCAACATCATTGATTCTGAACCTTCCACTTTTGAAGAAGTTGCTAAGAATCCAGAATGGAAGGATGCCATGATAGAGGAGTATTAGTCCATCATGAATAATGATGTATGGGAGGTCACTCTGATACCAGAAGGGAATTCGGTTGTGACTTCCATATGGATCTACAAGATCAAGCATGTTGTAGACGACAACATAGAGAAGTACAAGGTAAGGTTTGTGGCTAGAGGGTTCTCCAAGAAAGAGGGAGAATACTATGACGAAACCTTTGCTCATGTAGAAAAATATACTTCCATTAGATCAATCATTGAGATTGCTTCCACAATGGGATGGAAATTACACCAGATGGATCTAAAGACTTCTTTCTTGAATGGTGTAATAGAGGAAGAAGTGTACATAGAACAACCACAAGGCTTTGTGATTCATAGGAAGGAGTCCCATGTGTGTAGATTGAAGAAGGACTTGTATGGAATGAATCAAGCACCTAGGGCATGGTATGCCAGGATAGATGGATATTTGATGAGCTTGGGATTTACCAAGAGTGAGGCAGATCCTAATCTTTACTGTAAGGTTGAGGATGGATGCCCATTGATCTTGGTTCTATATGCATATGACCTATTTCTGGTAGGAGACGAGAAGCTCATTGATGGGTGTAAGAGGGAGATCACTTCAGAGTTCAAGATGAAGGATCTAGGGTTGATGCATTACTTCTTGGAATTGGAAGTGTGGCAAAGATCAAATGATATTTTCCTTAGCCGAGGAAAATATATTGTTGAGATCTTAAAGAAATTCGGGATGATGGACTGCAAGTCCATGACCACACTTATGACGATAAATCTGAAGCTCTTAAGTGAAAAATATTCATATTTGGTGGATCCTACAATGTACAGACAACTGATTGGATCCTTGATGTACCTGGTTAACATCAGGCTAGACATATGCTTTGTAGTGAATACCTTGAGTCAACACATGGTTGAACCTAGACAGGTACATTGGATGGAAACAAAGCATATGCTGAGGTACCTTCATGGTATGGTTGGATATGGATTGAGATACGTCTCGGGTGGATATGTGAAGCTACAGGGATATACAGATTCTGATTGGGTAGGGAGTGCAGTGGATCGAAAGACTACTTCTAGATGTTTTTTTAGTCTGGGACCACACATGATCTCATGGTTGATCAGAAAGCAAACATCAGTGGAACTCAGTACATCAGAAGCAAAATATATCGCAACAAGTGTTGAAATTCATGAAGTAGTGTGGCTCCGAAAGTTGTTAGTCGTGATATTTGATCTAGAATTGGAGCCAACTTTGATACATTGTGACAATCAAAGTTGTGTGAAGATTACCGAGAACCTTGTATTCCATGAAAAGTATAATCATATAGAGATCAAATATCATTACATCTGAGACATGGTGTAGAGAGGATCTATGGAGCTCCAATACATATCCACAGATGAGAAGATAGTGAACATTCTCACCAAGCCTTTGTCAAGAGTGAAGTATGAGTACTTCAGGGACAAGCTTGGAGTGTTGTCGAATGTTCACCCTCGTTGAGAGGGAGGTGTGATTTTTCTTCTCATGCTGACTAACCCCTCTGGCCAAGGGTTCCCTGGATCAGTCACATGAAGTGACTGAGGGGGTAATGCACTGTTGGACCTGCTGAGAGAAGAAACATCACACACATAGTCATAAGATTATGGTAGAGGCTGTGTGACTCTAGACAATAGTTGTGTGCTACTTCGGTGGATGTGTTCCACTGGTGGAGGTCGTGTGACTCTAGACAATAGATCTATGCTACTTAGGTGGATGTGTTCCACTGGTGGAGGTTGTGTTACTCCATAAAGTAGATGTGTGCTACTTCAGTGGATGTGTTCCACTGGAAGAGGCTGTGTGACTCTGAACATTAGATGTGTGCTACTTCGATAGATGTGTTCCACTAGCGGAGGCTATGTGACTCTAGACAATAGTTGTGTGCTACTTTGGTGGATGTGTTCCACTGGCGGAGGTTGTGTGACTTCAGACAGTAGTTGTGTGCTACTACAGTGTATGTGTTCCACTAGTAGTGACTGTGCATCACTAGATAATAGTTGTATACTACTTGGCAGTAGTTGTGATCTATTGGATGACATTGTAGTAGTTTTATGCTACTAGCTGATTTTAATGGAGATTACCAGATCGTTTGGATGTAGCTATGTGTGCTAATTTTTTATTGCAGAGACTGTGCCTGATGATTCAAGCTACGAAAGGAATTGTAGCAGTTGTGTGTTGGCTAGTAGATTGTAGAGTAGTCAATGGACTACTAGATGAAGACACCGTAAAAGAAGCCTCCCTATCTAAGTGGGAGTGTTTATGTTTTGATAGTTGCAGGGGGGTATTTACCTCCTAGATGACCTTTCTTAGATATAGAGAATATTCCAAAAGAAATAGATCCATTGGACAGATGTTGAAATACCTTAGAAGAGAAGTCAGCCCAAAATAATAAAGTATAATGAAAAGACACCTTCCTAGAAGAGAAGTCGGACCAGCTAGAAGGATAGGAAGACTATAAATAGGAGGCGTCGTAGCTCATTTGTTCACTCACTCACACTCTCCCATCTACATAGAAGCAAGGCTCAAGTTTGTAGAAGGAGACGCAGCTGCTGCAGTGACCCAATTTCTTCTTGTTCAGTCTTTTGGTATCTCTCTCTTGTGCGCTACTCCTCAAGGAGGTGCGCTACCTTTGTATGGTGTTGTTGTTGCAGTTGGGGTGGTTTTTATGGTTAAGATAGAACGTTTTGTAGGTTCTGTCTGGTTGGACGTTCTTTGTGAATGAAGTCTATTTAAGAAAGGTTTTTGGGTTTTTCCCCAATTTGGGGTTTTTCTAGGATAAATTTCTTGTGTTCTTTTTTTTTTATTGTTTATGCAACTACTGTGCAGTACATGATATATATATATATATATATATATATATATATATGTTAATGATAATGAGTTAAAAGAACACTAGTAACACCAATGCTCTGTAAATAAGGAAAATCCAACACATATATTCTAAATTCCCTTTATAGCTCTTGAAAGAGGCCATCATACGTGGTCAACCAAGCTCTAATTTGCGTGGGAAGGTTTGGGTTGCAGAGGAAGTAGCAACAACAAAGACACCACCCTCTCTTTGTTTGTTGGTTAGGCCCATCGATAAGATCTTTGGCCTCTCTAAGAAATTTGTTCATATTTTTTTAGCATCTTTCCATGGGCCCGGGGAGTGTCTTTTGTTGATCTTGGAATTGTTTGCGATATTGATTAACAAGCCCTCCATAATGTTAAACCTTGTATCCAGAATTTGGAGGTTAATCTCCAATTCAATAACATCCATAAACCTTTGGATAACTACAACAATAATAGCATTTGTGAGGTTGGCCACCATTTCCACCTCAAAATATGCTACCATAGGTGATAACAGAGAGGGAAATAAAATTGGGTCGCTAGTTAAAAAAATGTCAACAAAATTAGGTCGCTAGCTACCCAATACTGAAGTATTGTTGAAGCCATTGTAGTGAGGACTCGATTGTTCCAGGAGAATGAATAGAAAATATGGTTCAAAGACGAAGCCTATCCTAGAGGGAAATACAAATCCATATCCATCCTTTTTTTATTCCATAGGTCATTCCAATTCCCTATCCTGAAGTCGTGGAGGAGAATCTCTCTATGGATTTTGAGAGGAGGAAACTTAGAGCTAGAGGATAGGATAAATCTGACTTGAGTACTAGACCATTGATCAAATTCTTACACTCCGGGACATCATTGAGGAGGTGCAACATCACTCTTCGAAATTTTGTTGTTGCTTTGTGGAATTTCAAAAATATTTTGATTCCATCCCCTAGGAGGCTTTTTTATAGAGACTTAGAGACCTTATTAACCACCATCATGCGCTTATACGAGTTGGTCCTTGGTTATCTACTCACAACACACGAGATATCATTTTATCATGAGTACCAATGGGGTGAAACAAGGTTGCTCCCTATCCCCCACATTGTTTTGTATCTACATTGACGAGTTTGAGTCCTTGCATGAGCACATCAAGGGTAGATATGGGTGCTTTCTCCACTAGGTATTTATTTTTATCTTTCTTTTCACAGATGACATGATCGTTTTAAGCTAATCCCACAAAGGGTTGTAGAGACAATATGATTCCCTAGCCCTCTTTGTAACCTTATTCAATTGATGGTCAACTTGGGTAAAACCAAGGTCATGATCTTCAATGGATCAAAGAAGATCCTCTTTGATCACCATTTATTTTTCAGAGGAGAGGAGGTTGAGATCATCGATAGGTATACTTATTTGGGAGTATTGTTCACAATACCTCTCTTTAGTCTGTGGCATGCACTTTATCACCAAGCCATCAAGGGATACAAATCCTTGGCCCTTCTAGAGAGGAAGTGTTTTGGGAAGCATTTTCAAGCATATCATCTAAGTCATCACTCATGGATAATCTTGTTCAACCCACATTTTTATATTGTTCTAAGGTTTGGGGACTTGGTTTACTAGAGTTTAATTGGTCTTTAGTTGAGAGAGTACAGATCATCCTCCTTCACTGCATCATCAAATGCAAGTAGACATTCCCTCGATGCATTGTTCTCACATATTTTGGAGCTCATGCCTTTCGGCTTGAGACACTGTTTGGTCTCATGTTACACCTACATTGCATTCAAAGTTTCATGGACACAACAAAGGGATGGGACCAATATCCATACTTGGCCTATTTCTCATCATAGTCCATTACATCAATGAGTTCTTCGATCCATTCTTGGTGTTGGTATTCCAGAGTCTCGAATCTCCTAGTGTATATTGGTATTACAATGGATCAAATCCCTTAATTTATATATTCCCTTAATGCACTTGACCACCTCTTACATATCAGACAGGGGATAAACACAACCATTGAAGAACATATCTACATACAATTTGTATTGGTCACTTAGATAAACCCTCAAGTGGGTTACGTTTGAACATGGCCTTCTATGTTGATAATTTCATGATTACGAGGGATGGACTCATTGTTCAACCCCATCACACACTTCACCAGTGGATGCATGCTCTTCAGATCCCCCTAGGCTAGTTCATAGTTGGCTCTCATAGACTATGGATTGACACTGACCATCAGATTCAGTGATCGGATAAGATCTGCCAATGGTGCCATCTCTGAGAGGTTGATACTGAGGAGCACTTCATATTTCAATGCCTAGTTTACTATGAGATCCAATGACATTTCCACTATCTTTTTAGAGAGCTACATATGCTTTGGTAATTTCTTTTGGGACCCTAACCAAATATGCTTGGTTATATACATTCAAGAGGCCCTCCAGATCTGTTCTTATATCCTTCAGCCACATCCACATCTTGGAGTAGCTCCAACCTAGAAGATCACTTCATTTTTTATGATGCTCTAGCCTAGGGGTACCAAGTGACAGATGGATAGAGATGACCCAATATCGGTGAGGAAACGAGGCTCTATTTATACCCCCATGAGACAACAGTGGATTCATTGGACCAAACTTCATATTAGTAGACATGTTAGTCACCATATGATACCTTCCATCCCAAGTGATGTGTTTTTCCTTTCAAACAACAACACAATGCTCATTCCAACCCCTCTTATGATTCTTCTGCTGGGAAAAAATCTATTTTGATTTTTCTCCATTTGGCCTCGGATGTTAGGAGAGATGGTTCCAATGTACCAAGGTAGCCTCGTACCATTGGAACCATAGACTCTATATCCACTCACCTCGTACATCTCTCTCTTGGATCACCTCTCCATATTTGGAGTTGGATTTATAGGTTTTAGATTAGACTTCTATTCTATTTTGCTTCATGCTTCTTTCTTTTATATAGGAGTCACTTTAGCACTCCTGCTTTGTATGGAAATTAGTGTACCCCATATTCACATTGACCTACTTTATTGGTCATTTTTCGGACATTATAACATTTATATTATCTATCTTATCTTCACCCTGTGTTTGTCCATGGGAGTACACTTGTTGGTACCTAATCCTTGCTATAAATGTTCTTCAAAAATCATCGATCAAATGGTTGTCTTTAGGGATGATAATCATTATCTCACTAACCTTTTAGCATTCAAATATCAACTATTCTTGCACTTGGAATCCTATATTGAGCTTGAGGTATGATTCTTCTTTGAGTTTACTCTTGTTTTAGAACCCCTTATGTGCGGGGTCAATTCACAATAGAGATATTGAACCTCCATTGGTTAGTTTTATTTTCAATCGTTTCCATTTTATCTCCGAGGCATGGGTTCACATTCTCTAGTGATTCCTTTTTATCCCACTGGAAGAACTATCACCTCCTTTGCCTGCCTCTATTATTCACCATTGGTGGAGCTATAGAAAACGTGGGGATAATGTCAAGGAATGGCTTAGCCACCCATAGAATAACCAACTATCTATATCAGTTAGGTACTCCAACACCCCCACCTGACTAGCAAGCTTAACAAGAGCCTTCCACATGCTATGTAAGCAATGAGATATATGACGAATGGAGAGCTATAAAATACCAATGTTTTATGCACCCAAGGTACATGTTTAACCTATGGAGTTATGAATTGTATCATATTTAGGAGTAGAAGCTACTCGAATATAAAATTATATCCCTGAAAAGATTATATCAATTTATATACTATTTTTGTTATCTCCAAAATAGTCTTGGAAAATCAAAGGGCTTCATCCAAAAAAGGAAAATTGTGAACATTGTTCTCCTCGTCGAAGAAGGCATACACTCCTGTTGAAGCAAAAAAGAGAATGGAGTGATTGTAAAATTGGGCATGGTGAACACCTTTGAAAGGGTACGTCACTCCTTTATTTTTGGTATACCAAAAAGGTTTGGTTTTTCATATTCATCCATAAATTGGGTCAAAACATGCATTTGATACCCATGGATTGCTCCTTTGGTCAATAGTGGGCCCACTTCCTTTTTTCAATTTTGCAGAGGATTGAGACAAGGATTTCCTCTCTCCTTGCTTTTCTATATCATCATGGCAGAGTCTCTCAACAAACATCTAGAAAAGGAAAGGGTTGTAGGAAACCTTCTTGGAATTTCAATGGTGAGAGGGGTTAAAGTAACTAATCATGTTTTGGGGAAGCCTCGGTCATTATTGTTGAGGAGTTCAAAGCGATTCTAAACACTTTTATGAATACTTAAAAACGCAACATAAACAAAAGGAAAAACAATATCTATAACTAGAACACCCATCCTCGTCTTCTGAGCTTTATCTTCAGGATCTTAGAGTTCCCTTTGTATGCTACAATGAGCTTCATTTAAATAAGCTTCATTTAAATACTTGGGAATCTTGATAATGCTTGAATATCCCAAAACTGAAAATTAACCACTTCTATACCCAAAAATACATTATAACCTAAGGATTTATCTATTAAGTAAAGCAACTAATTACTACTTTTATTTATAATTAATGATTTAATTATAAATGAATGATTTGGAAAATATTTAAAAATTTAAGATTTTTCATTAATTAGTTTATTTTATTTCTACAATTCTCCATTCTATGTAATTATCCATGGCCATCATATATTAAGGCTTATGCACAATGTAATATGCCAAGTGTTATAAAGTTATCTATCACATGTATATAAATTTTAATATTTTAGATTTTCTCATATACTTTAGCACTAAAATCTATATAACTTGACATTGAATGATGTAATTTTTTTAATTAATTCGTCTTCCTCTCTTCTCAATTATATTTATTAAAATCAATAAAATATAATTAATATAATTTTAATATTATTCTCATATATTAATTATAAATATTTGTGTTTCTCTCTTCTCAATTACATATATTAAAATCAATAAAATATAATTAATATTATTTTTATATATTAATTATAAACATTTATATTTACATTAACCACTAATCAATAAATATAGATTTGTTAGAAATTAATTAAACAACCAGTCCAGTAGTTGATAGAGATAAGCTTGCAATAAATGCACCGACTGCACCGACTTTGGTAAACTCTTGAAAGAACCAGAAATGTCTAGAAAAAGCAATTCCAGCCATTGATCTTGAAATTAATCAACAGTGGAGCTTATCCCACCATTGTATAAATAGTCATGCTTGTAATGCAATAGATAAGTTGTTTTGTATGTTCTTCGTGTCTCTTTGTGTGTGAGTTCTCTGATTTGGTATCAGAGCCAAGAGAGCCGTGAGGGCTGTGTGAGGTGGAGAGGCCTGAGAATCATGAGCACTGTGAGGTGTGCCGACCTGTGTTAGAAAGATGTGAGGTCTGAGAGTTGTGAAGGCCGTAAGAGCCAAAAGAGTGTTGAGATCTGTCACTATTGTTTGCTGTGAGAAAGAGGGCCGTGAGACAGAGTTTGCTTCTCCACTGTGAATTGAGGAGGTTAAGTGATCTGCATACACCAAAACTGTGTGGCTAAGAGGACCGAACTAGAGGGCCAATTGAAGCTTTGTTGAGTTGAGAAAGAATCCATGGACGTGTGAAGAAATTATGTGGTGAGCCGTGAAAAATAAATAAAAAAATTAGGTTGTTTGGTATTTTATCTCTTGCTGGAGCCATATGCATATTGTTTTTTTTATGGCCTAGTTGCTTTGGTTTGATTTGAGTAGAAGTTGAATTTGTCTTTTATGGTTGTGGTAATTTTGGAAGAAGTAAGAAAATAAAAGTGGTTGTGGTAATTTTGGAAGTAGAAAGTAATTTTCTTTTATGGTGCTGGTAATTTTGGTGTTGGATTTAAGTGAATGGAAAGTTAATTTTAACATATCATTTATTGAAGAATATAATGGTGGTAGTGTGTTAATCTAAAAGGTGTGTTTATTTGTAAGGGTTCAACATGTTTATCTTGTGAAGGTGAGATGATATTGTTATTGGGGTCACAATTTTAATTATTGATTGGTATAGAGTTTCTACATTGGGTTCTAAAAGGCCTAGATCATTTTAAAGTGATTTTAGTGTGTTTTTAAAGCTAACAAATATCATGGCAGATTCATATATAAATGAATCAAATAAGTTAGATGGGGAAAATTATGTCAATTGAAAGTTTAAGTTGCAGACGTTGATGGAAGGATACAATGTTTGGTCGATTGCTTGTGGAGACGAAGCAAAACCAGTAGCCCCAACAACCTCAGTTCAAGATTGGGAGCGACAAGAGACTAAAGCGAAGGTGCTATTGAGGATGTCTTTCAAGGACAATATCATCCCACACATTAGGGAATGCAAAACATCCCATGAAACTTGGGAGACACTTAAAGGTTTGTATGAGACGGCGAACACAAACCGTGTATTATTTTTGAAGAGTAAGCTTCTTTAAATTAAGATGGAGGAGAATGAAAATATCAGTAACTTTCTTTCTAGAATCAAAGATTTAAAAGATAAGCTAGGAGATATTGATGAAAATATATCTAGTACTGACCTGGTCACTGTCACATTAAATGGCATGTTGGATGAATATCAAATGTTCATTACTGGTCTTGCAGCTAGGAAAAAGGCCCCTACTTTTGATGAATTGACAGGTATTCTTCTGCAAGAGGAGGAGTGCAGAAAGAATCTCAATGGAAGATCTCACAATTCAGATCTGGCATTGGTGGCGAAAGGGAAACAACCCTACAAAGGAAAGTGATGGAGGAGAAATAAAGAAGGAAGGCCGCATTCAAAACCAGATAATGGCAGGGCACCACCAAGCACAAACACAAATGTGAAGAAGAATGAAGGATGCTACTACTATGGTAAGTTTGGACATTATGTCAAAGATTGTAGGAGGAGGAAGTTTAATGAGTCCAAATATAACAAGCATTCATGAAATTTTGTTGATAAAGGTGCCAGAGTATGTGATGATTTCAAAAATCTTAAGTTGTTTGTTTCTAATGCTACTTTATCAGCAGACACTGATGATGCTAATGCATGGTTTATTGATTCTGGTGCTTCAATTCATATGTCATGTAATAGGAATTGGTTTGATACATATCATGAAAAAATTAATGATATTCATAAGATCTATCTAGGAGATGATAGGTCACATGAAATTAAAGGGTATGGAGATGTATCTGTGACTTTACCTACTGGTGAGGTGAAACAAATCCATAATGTAATGTATGTGCYAKGCATAAAGAAGAATTTAATTTATGTATYCACCATTGCAKATCAAGATCTAAAAGTTGAATTTGTTAAGTCACAGTGTGTGGTGAAAGATATACACGATCACTACAAAATCATTGCAAGAGGATCAAGAGTTGGAGGACTATATAAGCTTGATGTTACAAGGAGGGATCATCAAGTGTTGACATCCACAACTATGTCAATGGAAGAGCTATGTCATCAAAGGTATGGACACCTAAACCATAATGATCTTATGATGCTTCAGAAGAAAGAAATGGTAGAAGGTATTCCAATGTTTAAGAGTGAACATATTGAATGTGAAGGATGTGCAT
>JZKD02S0318614.1:225598-256511 GCA_000966675.3 Picea glauca | reverse complement strand
GGGATTAACCTAACAATAAAAATAATAATAGTGACATGATTAATCCACAATGGGGATTTAATCCAATAACAAAATAATAAGAATGCTCTTCGCAGTTACATTATTTCAACAGTGCATGTATGTGATCTATAAGCGAATTGACGTCAGTTCATATTATGGCTACATGAATGACAAGGACAGTATCTTGGAGAAAGTCAAGTGGTCAGCGAAGGAGGAGATGCGAGGTAGAGCACTAAGGAAGTGGTATAGGATTAAGTCCATGCACTAAATTATTAGAGGCACTGAAGTGTGACCTATGTTTTTGCCTCCACAAAGAAAAACCTCCACAAAATTTAATTGTGAAGGTTTGCATATGTAGATTGTGAATTAAATTGTTTTTCTTTTGGCTACTACTATTGTTTCTACTGCACTCGATGTTGTCGATGTATCTAATTCACATAAAATCCTTTTAAATAACATATATATAGAGAAAATGAATTTAAATTATAAAACACAAACATATACAACTAATTTGTATTTATCAAAATCTGAAAATAATTTATGTTTGTAAAAAAAAAGTGAAAAAGTAAGCGGTGCTCTTAACAAATACATATGCATCACGTCTAGTGCTCCATATCAGATATTAGGAACCAAATATACATCTATTAAATATAACACACTGGCATGTCATTTTTATTCGAGCATTGACATCTATAACGATGCGTTGTGATATATAGCGCATGGGTTAAGGGTTGGTGTTAAACCACATAGTGCACTAGGTTATATTTTTTTTGTAAGATAACTATTATTATATTACATTTTATAAATAGAAAATACAAAAAATATCAGTGACATTGGTGTTGAGGCTACCAATAGTGGAAACCATCCTCACCACCAAGTGTTAAATTTCCAGAGTATTTTATTATGGAAACTAAACTTAGACATAATTACATAATAAGTCTTAAACATTAGCTCAGGAGGCTAGTTATACCTGGTAACATGGTTCTGTTGACTACCAGACCAAACAAAAATAAACAAAACCAAAAGAGAACTTGTCATAAAATCTATTTAGGGAAATTATTGTATGGGAACGCATGCTTGGAGGACTACGTCCATTTTGGAATCGTGATGGCATGGAGAAGCTCCTCTTCACTATGATGTTTCTGGGGGTTTGTTGCACTTGAATCAATTAACCAGTGCAGATGTTGCTCCATCAGTTCCTCCTGAAATTTTTACTCGTCATTGTCTCGTTGAAGCTCTCAAATGACTTGCCACTGCGCCTCTTTGAAACCAAGATGAGGAGGTGGGTTGGGGTGGATACCAAGAGCCTGGATTGAATCGGGAGGATGGGGAACAAATTTTGAAGGCTAAGAAAGATTGGGTTTCACATCCTTAGAGGTACTTGAAGGATTATTATGAGGCTTCATGGCTAAATGAATGTAACAGTGGCATTATGGAGAGGTCGGGCGAAGGTCTAATGTGTTGTGACCTCGAATCCATGAGATAAGGTGGTTGGCTTGCTTTGGATAACCTCTCTCACGAGGCATGAAAGAAAAACATAGTTGAATAAGAGTCGAGAAAGAAGGAGGAGGAAAAGTCAAAGTTGGGTTGTGTTCCAATTTATGGTAACTGGTGAGAGTCAAAATTCCTGTGAGATTTGCACCGTGAGTACTAGAGTTGAAGTCGGGAAACTAGGAGTCGAGGATGTAGGAAAAAAACATAGGGAAATACAAAGAGACCCTCGGGGCACGAATGAAAATGATAGTTGTGCATGCCATGGAAAAGAGGTTAAAGACTCATAGCTGGATGGAACAACGATGCACCATATTCGAACATATGAATCCTAGAACCCAGACTGTCCATCATAAATTTCTGTCGTCGAGTGTCAAGTCTAGAGTTGGTGAAGGGATTATTGATGTGGCTCTGGGGGGATGTTGATTGGGTGACTTGTTGGCACCCCATCTAGTGGTGCATTGGGTTATATTAAACGGACCGACTCTCTATGTTAGTTCATGCACCGAACGCTTTTAACCAGTGTGTTGTCTTTTCATGACACACCGTTAATGAGCACGCTTTACAATGTGCACCAAAATGATAATTTGTAAATTATTTTTCCCAGTACAAGTTAATCTCCTCGGTACATTTAGTTTAAAGTAACACACCGGTATGCATTGATACTAGTGCATTTGTATTATAATGCATCGATGATGGTGCATCCCATAAAATTAACCAAGATGGTAAATTATTATGTATTTTTCTTGATGTATTGTAGTAGAAATTACATGTGCATTTTATTTAAGTGACACACTTTAGAGGAAATTTGTGCTTCAAAAAATTGGTGGTGTGTTCGATTAATAGAACGCACCGATATTTTTATCTCAATTAGTGCACTTCCTAACATATTAGTGGTGCTTACCATAAGAGGCATTGCACTGCAAATTTGTGACAATTCAACCCGATGTCATGCTCTTTACATTACCAGTGTGTTTTTTTTATCCATCTGCACCGATCAGTGAAATTGTTGAATATGAATTTACGCAGTGTGATGTGTTAATTTAAACACACCAGTCCTACAATGCTATTGGAACATCAGTGTTTTGTTTAATGATGCATTATGTTTTCGACAACATCAGCGACAAGGCATCCATTGAAACGACACAACGAGTCGATGCAAGATGTTACTATTAATGCATCGGTACCACTGTGATAGTGGAGAACCATCGTTTTATTCCTCGGTGCGTTGTAAATGTGAGTGCACCAGAAACAAGGTGTCCAATGAGACACCCCACTATGAAAATTCAGGAAATATATGTCTTGATGCATTTCTGTATACAGTGTCGGTGCATTGGATTACAATTATTGCACCACTTAGATAAATTTTATAAATTGTTATGTTAGCGGTGCAGTTAGTTAAGTAAAGTGTATCGATGCATAATGATAAATGACATAAGTGTGATTGATTCAGTGCATGTATTTTTTTATAAATTATGGCAATGCATTTGAACAATGATTTAATAGGGTGTTAATGTTCGAGTACACCTCGTTGTGGTTAGTTAAAATTGGTGCACCACTAGTTTAAATTTTATATATTGTCGAGCTAGCAGTGAATTTAATGAAGTGTAATGGGTCAGTGCAGGTATAATCCCAGTTTTCCCAGTGTTGGGGCGTTCTGAAGGATGCACCACTTTGTTTTTAGTAATTTATCGTGAGGTGCTAGATTGAATGACATTGAAATGAACATATATGGATGCGTCGGCCATGGTGCTTACTGTATATTTAACACAATACACACCACTTCGGGGCGAGATGAATCGTTCAAGTGCACTACGTGAAAAAAAAAAAATGAAAAAAATGTGAAATTTAAAGCTAAATTATAATTTTGATTGGACGAAAATGAAAATAGGAAGGTAATAAATAATTCACCTAGTCTCTTATGTACCGAAGAGGCATGGTTGCATCATTGAGAGGAAATAAAAACTCGTGGTGATTTCCAAAATTTGGAGATTTGTGGAATCCACCAATGGAGCTATCATGGTCGATGTAGAGCATTTGAAATAGAGTGTTTTAAGAATAAATGTGAGAAACGGTGCTTGCTTGAGAATTTGGAAGCACGGGATGCATTGTAACACTGAAAACCAGTTTAGTAATTTTTTTTTATTTACCCTATCATGGTGCACCTTTAGACATAAAGAAACAATGGGGGTATCATTCAATAGTACTGGTGTGATTTATTCGGTGCATGTAATTTTATCATAAAGTATGGTAGTGCTACTAAAACATGGACACGTCGATGTTATATTCTTTATGAATTTCATGGTGTGTACTCTTCAAAGGTGTCAATGTGATTTATTCGGTGCATGTAAGTTTATCATAAAGTATGGCGTTTCTACTAGAACATGGACACACCGGTTCTATATTTCTCATGATCTAACTGGTGCGTATATACCTTAAATGTGCACTGAGGAAAAAACCTTCGCAAAAGCTCACAGTCCCCTGCCTCCACTATGAACAGTGGAGGTGTGTTTGAACATTTAAGTCCCGGTGCGCTAGTTTTCAACACTAACTTGAAGAGATATACAATATTCCCGTGAGTTAGATTGGGAGGATTTGCTCAACTGTAGTTGGAGTTGTGGTCAGTTTTTTGTTGCAATAATGAAACCCTAACCCTCTTTTTGAGGAACCTTAAGTGAAGAGATTGACCTAATTTTTGGATATCCTAGTGTGCCCTAACCTAGCGCACCTCCTAGTACTCTTAGCAAGCTAAGATGCCAAGTTTGATTTTTTGGTCCAAGTCAAAGGTTGACCAAGTCAAATTAGTCATGACTTACTTTATGAAGTCAGAAAACAAGTTAGAAGGGGATTCTAACTTCAGAGCATGGAAGACAAGGATTGACCTCATCCTTTCCAAAAATAAAGTGTTGGATATCGTGAAAGAAAAGATTTTGGAACCACAGGTTGAAGAAGGAAAAGAGAAGGAACCTCAAAACGTTGCAATTATGGAGAAGTTCAAGGAAAATGACTTCAATTCCATGAGTATCATAGTGGAATCTTTAAAAGACCACTTGATACCCTACATCTCTCATCTTGACTCATCTAAGAAGATGTATGATGCCCTAACTAACCTCTTCTCAGTCAAAAACATTGGATAAGTAATGAGTCTGGAGAATGAGATCTGTGACATGAAAATGAATGATGATGACAACTTAACATCATACCTTGTGAGAATCTCTCAGTTAATATATCAACTACAAGCTATTGAATAAATCATTTCATAGAAGGAACTGGTAAATATAGTACTCAATGGTCTTCCCAAGACATGGGATGCATTTTCCACAAGCATGAACACAAGGAAGGAGTATCCCACATTTTCATAACTTTGGACTTGTTGTGCACAAGAAGAATCAAGAATTAGCGCAAAAGAGAAATTCCAAGGGAAAGATGATGATCAAGCCTACACAACAAAGTTCAAGAAATTCATGAATAAGAAAAAGTTTGACTTGTTGATTTTTCAATAAGATAGGTTTAAGAATGAAGTTCATTCCATTTTTATCATTTTACTTAAACCATAAACAATTTGTTGCAGCAACCAAGATCACAAGAAGAAACACCATGCACAAGTACACAAGAAGTATCCTGGGAAACATTTCTCAACAAGGGAAGAAAACCCAGCCAATCCTTTGCTATATTCTTCAAGAGAAATACCTCCACCACCATAAAGACCTAGCACACAAAAGGGTGCTCACAAACCCTAGAAGACTAGTGCCCAAGAGAGGTGCACACTTTTCCCAAGAACAAGTGTTTTCTGAAATTTCCAAACTCACACTTGTGATATGATTCCTTAATGGGGAATTGACATTTATTTATATTAGATTGACCCTATCAACAATAGTGTCTATTGGCACAACAGGGCCGACATCAATAACTCATAATATAATTAATAATTTCCATATTAATTATCTTTTACATTAATTATCTTTCACTTTATGGTCGAGCCGACCCATACCCTTTACATCACAAATAGGGTTAAAGGTAAGTCTAACTCTTGTACAATATAGCAAGGGATCTCATACACCCACTAGTGCTCATCCACTAGGGGCACATCCATCTCTGCTCAGCCACAAGGATGTCCATATATCTATCTCACTACATCTCACAGGAGAACCAAACTCACTAGTGCTCAGCCACTAGGATCACATTCACCTGTGCTCAGCCACATGCACGTCCATCTCAGCAAATCTCTTTGTCACTGCGTTACACAGGAGAATAATCTGGAGTATCACATCATCTCAACTCTCTACACAAAGGAGGCAAATACATCTTTACCACTAGGATCACATTCACTTGTGCTCAACCACAGGCACGCACAATTCAACATATCTTTTTCTCACTACGTTACACATGAGAATCATCCAGAGTATCACATCATCTTAACTCTCTACACATAGGAGACCAATACATCATTTCATTTATGTCTTAGAATGATACACCCAACTCATGGGATTCCCCACACAGGGGCACACAACATTCCATCGTTGTCTCAGAGAGGAACCACATACCCAACTCACAGGCTTCCCTACACAAGGGCACACAACATTCCATCTCCGTCTCAGAGAGGAGCCACACAACCAGGTCACGGGCTTCACTACCTCACACAGGTGTTGTGGGTGGGAATCCCTCCTATGGACTTAGCATTTAAGGGCTCTAATCATGCATGTAGAAAATGACTATTTCAAAGGCTTCTACTCTTTTCTATTCTCCCAACACAAAACCCCACATTCATGTAATACAAAGGTGAAAAAAAGATTCGGTAACTCTACCTTGAGTCCTTCATTTGATGTTGATCCCTTTGCTTTCACTTTCTCTTTGATTGCAAGCCTCCTCCCAAAGCTGACCTGCATTCACACATGAACAAACAAAAAGCTGCAAACATGCATTTCATATACTAATTGTTGGGTTAGTTGTGACAATATCATAAAATAAATATTCAACTTGGACACATGATATGGCAGGACGGGAAAAGTATTCCTTTTGTATTAATCTTCACAAGAGTAAACTTACAATATGTGGTCGACACTGCTCCTCGAAACTGGTCCTAGGCTCCTCTTCAACTGTCCTCCAACTGCTTTGCTTTATACTTCTCTTTGGACGAGGATGGATAAAGGTTGGGACAAGGGGAGTGCTCAATTGGGTATAGTCTCTTTACTATGATTTTCCTCCTTCAAATGGGACCCTTACCCCTTCTTTTATAGGCTAGAATGAGCTAGGTATTTGGTCGAATGACCATCCATGCATGGTCGGAAGGTTTAGTTAACTTACCCAAAGATGTGTGTCCCGTTAGCAACTTTCCTTGTTTCGTGGTATTGTAGGTACACACGGGCTGTAGTGAGGCAGCTAGCGTGTACACTCGTGCAGTAGTCGAGTAGGGCGCGTGGGCATTTAAAAAGGGTTTTTTTAAGAAGAGTTGTTCAGTACTGGCTTGGAAAAGAAGGAATATGGGATGGCCTGATGTCAGGTAAGTATGTTTGGTGCAAATTAGGGTTATAAAAGATGCCCCTTAATGTGTGAGGTAAGAAGAGCATCTGATGGCCGAAATACATTACCAATCTTTATCAACAAACCAAACCGATCATCCCAGGGACCAGAATTCGGGAGGTGCCATCTGCAAAATAACAATTGTCTCACTAAGGCAGGCATAACCATGCTCGAAATGAAATAAAATCATGGCTACCAATCAAATACATTGTATATCCATGTCGTATAACTATATAAAGTGTAGTGACGATCAATACACAATGGATCTACATCTCGAAATCAAAAAGATATACATTTATATTATCCATCTTCTAGAAGCTGATAAGGCTTGATGGCTGGAGATGAGGTCTTCAAAGCTCAAGCATCAACTTTAAAATCTTTAAAACTCAGGTAGGAGTGTAATATGAGTGTACAAATTCACTACCCAGAGGTCTTCGACGGATCGCCGGTCATGGACTAGAGGATCTTGATGATTAGGTTGAGGGCTTCATGGATTTTGAACAAAATACTTGAGTGGACCTTCGGGATGGTCGGGCATAAGGGAAAGAGACAAACTGTAGATGGTCTGACTTAGGCTTGGTAAAAACTTCCCTTGGACAATAGAAGGACAAATGATGAGATGTAGGCAGCATGATATTTTGACATAAGTTCATGATGCAGGAGGCACCGCAAACTCTCCATATGTTTGGAAGAATAACCAAATGGAGGAGGACACAGCTCTGTGTAGAGAGAACAATTGCCTAAGGTCATATTAAATCCCAGGGCTTGACGAACAAATGGAAGGATGTGATTTTTACAAGGGCGACTCAATGTGCTGCCAATAAAAAGAAAATACTTTCCCCTTCCTCTTTTTGGGGTATATTTGATTTTTTTTTTTTTGTCTTTTTCAATAATGTTGGAAATCTTGAAAAAGAAAAAAATAATGCTACATTACAAAGGGGGATCAAGTGTCGCAAACATACTAGTTCCAAGCGCACGAAACACAGGGATGCTCAGGGCAAAGGGACATATGCAAGAAAAGGACACTCGGGAAAAATCCTCCAGGAGCCAAAGGTGTTAATATGTCAAGGAAAAGTGCTACAGGGCTTACGTATAAGGCATGCTTCAGATGGTTCAGTTGAGAGCAACATGGAGCTGACATTTAGACCAAAGATGTAGGTATGAAAATGAAGTTAACAAAACACACAATGGTAACGTCCTTCGATGTAATTTTAACGAGCCCAAAGAAGGTAAGCTTGGGGGTTTTTCATATTTAAAGAGTCTGAAAAAATGTAAAAGGAGACTCCGCTGGGGTACCTTTTTCGAAGATAGTCTAGTCGGCTCGAAAAAAAGGGGTAAACTAGCAGCAACCAGTCATCTATTCAAAACCATTTTAACGAGTGTGATAGAGACAAGATCACTCGATGATTTTTTCATTTTTAAGGAGACTGAAAAAAGATTAACTATGGACTCCGTCAGGAATGTTCTTCTGGACCATTTTAACGAGTGTGAAAGAATAAGGTCACTCGACTATATTTTAAATTTTAGGGATTATAAAAAGAGATTAACTATGGACTCTGGGGGGTTGCTTTTTCATAAATTTAGTCCCTCGAGCCCAAAAAAGGGTTAAAATTATACCTAAGAGTACTCTTCTAGAGAACCGAGGCTCCTAGAGTATACCTTTGTTCGTACAGTTGACCATACAGACCAAAAAAGGGGTAAACTACTGTCGGACAAACGTGCCTTCAAATTTCAGTTTAACGAGCGTGAAAGACAACAAGATCGCTCAACAATATTTTCATGTTTAGAGGGTTTGAAAAGAGCTTAAAAGAAGACCTGTTATGTTTTGGGAGTCCCGAGGGTGAGTTCAAGAGTGATAAGGAATCATGCATATGAGGCTCAAACTTGTAATCAGAAAAAACTAATAAGGACTCCCGAGTCTATAGTCATTAGTGACAACATGGACACCAAAATGCAACTAGGATCTACCTAGGGCATCCATGTTAAGGTAGGCTCTACCACTAAATTACGACACTCCTAAAACAACAATGATGGTTCCATGTCACAATTTGGTGGGATCGATCCTAGGGCAAGGCGGAAAATACAACAAGATGCAGGAAGTACAGGTGGAATCCTAACTTAAATGCAACGAGTTGAAAAATTGACTTTTTACCAAAGGACCTTCAAAACGACCCAAATATCCAAAAACTTTCCAAATTCCCAAAGTAACACTTATCGTGACAATCCAAAGAAAACTCATGAACGATGCTAAATGATTTTTAGTTTAGAAAAAATGACAAAAGGGTCTAAAAAATGACAAAAAGAGGCCAAAAAGTCTATAAATAGAAGTTGGCAGCTCATTATCACCATTGCTAATTGAGAAATTGACTAAAAGCCAAAATTACCCATTTGTGAAAAGAGTTGATTCCGGGAGCTTCAGTGGACGAAACGACCATCCGCTTGGACCAAGTAAGTACTTACTACCCCCTCTTGCATTCTAATTCTTTTGTTATGTATTTAAAGTTAGTTTTTGGAGGGGTGTCGACCTTTAAAAGGTCAGCCCTAAGTCCACGCAGGCTGTCTTATGACAACCCGAGTGTACACGCAGGCAGAGGAAAAACTGCATGTGTGTACACGCTACTGTCAGCATTACAACTCGCGTGGACCCTTCATTTAATGTAAAAAAAATTAAAAAAGAAAGAGTTAATCCCTCCTGAACTGGGTTTGTGCAGGATGTATGTTCACTAGAGGGAAAAAGAGCATGAGGAAATTAGTGCGTTGGTTGGGGAGGACCCCACTGCTATTGCTACCTTGATGCAATCTGGGTTGTTGAAATTTTTTTAATGTCCTTTCATGTGAGCACAACCAAGGCTATTTGAATGCCTTGGTCGATTATTGGCATCCTGATGTAGAGGCCTTTATGTTAGAGGGGTAGTCACTGGTTCCAACGACAGAAGAAATATACTTTCTGACTAGCCTCTCTAGGAGAGGGGAACCAGTCAACTTTTGTACTTTTCCCTCTAGGCCTCACAACATCTCGGAGTTGATTGGGCTCCATTGTGAGGCGGGTACAGACAGAACGAGCTCACAAGTACCGATAAGCAAGATTTCAGACTTATCACTGCAAGTGATAATGTTTCTCATCGACTGGATCATTGTTGTTGTCTGCAGCTTTGCATCAGGCTTCCCGTGCACAAATGAATTGTCCAATTCAATGCTTAAATGCACAATTTTTTTATTGGAGCACCACATTATTGGATTGTATGAAGAGGCAGCTAGCAGATTGTCGATTGTGGAATCAGAGGAACTTCGGGTTTGGAATGATTCTTTTCTCTTTCTTCTTTGAAAGAGTGCCCAGTTTTATCCTTCGAGAGGTGGTACGAGGGCACCAGGCCTCTCTTCTTGCGTTATGCAGATGGGCAGTGTCGTTGCCACGACATGGGGGGGGGGAGGACCATTGAGGCCTTTGATGACAACTTTTTTGCTTGGTTGTTGCAACAGATCCCGGTCATAGAGGACTACCCTTATGCCGGGATCAACTTCTCTAGAGATATCGAGGTGTTGGTACGTCCCAGAGAGCAGCAAGGAGAGATGGGTAAGCTTTCTTTTTTGTTGTTTTTATATATGTCATTTTTTTTTATACTAGATCATTTGAAAGATATGTTGCTATTATGTGCAGATGTGGGGCTAGTGCGACCAACAGATTATGCGAGGAACAAGCGACATCCTCGGACAGAGGCCACACCCACCGCCAAAGGGGGGCCAACAACAGCAAGAGAGCTTCCGTCTAGTGAGTTTGAGATAGTTCTGAGATGAGTAGAGTGAAATTTTACCTCGCTCACTCGCATAGTGCCCATGGCAGAGATCAAGGATCTGCCACCATCTATGCAGCCTCACATAGTGGGGGCACCACAAACATGGGTCCGACTTTTTTGGCATTTGGAAAACGTCATTGATCATTACAACATGGCCCACAAGCCCCGTCCTTAGTTAGGTTGGAATTTTCACATGTCGAGGGCACTACTTGTATATGTTTTGATGGCATAAGCCGTATGACTCGTTACTGGTCATATTTTTGAGGCGCTTGCGCCCACCTATGTACTCTGATGATTTTGATATTATATATGGATTTTTATGTCTTTTTACATCTTGTGGATTATATTTGATTTAAAAATGTATTTACATGTGCATGTGTATGTCTTTCTTATATGTGTGTGAGATGCCAATCTAAAATTTGATTAGCTAGAGTATCTGTGACTTGATTTAATCTCCTAGGAACATGAAAATATGTAATATAATCAAAGCTTCGTTCTAATAGATGTACCCTAAGGTATCATCGGTGTAAAGTAGGATCATGAACACAATAGACTCTATTTAATTGAGACACAACCAGCAGAGCATTTAAATAGACCCAGACGTGAGAGATACCAAATGACAAAGTGTCACGAAGAAACTCAATAACTGCGTTGTATTCGGCAACATTGTTTGTGGTGTCGCCTAAACATATACCTCCTGAAGATAATAACTGGCCCTGAGGTGTGAAAATTACCCAAGATGCGGAGGCAAGCCTTCGAGTGTGCCGGCTAGCGTCGTCTGCATATCCAACGAACACCTCTGAATCACTTGACATCTGCCACAGTGATAAAAGATAACATCAAAAACAACACGTCCATAAAACCAAGAGAAACCAAAAAATGATGGTACAAAGACTATATATATGTTACAAAAAGTTACCCAAGGTGACCTACCTAGGAGTAATACTTCTTGAGGTAGAGCCCATTTCTAGGTTCTGCCAAAGAATTTCCCTCAAAATATACTAGACGATAAGTGCCCTTTTTTAGAACCTCTTTTATGATGAAAGGTTCAAACCACATGGGTTTGAACTTGCCTGCCCCTAGGGAGTCCTTGTCTTGGTTATAAACCAGGACAAGGTCACCTTCCAAGAAAATCTGAGGATGAATGAACCGATCATACTGGCAATTGACTTTTTGCTTGTGAGCTTCGTTAGTTAAGGTTGCATCACGACACTGCTCATTGAGCTGCTTGAGATATAATAAATGCTCTTCAAGTGGTGAAGTGTCTGGCAATAACTGTATGGCCAATTTTAAAGATGGGATCTGGCATTCTATGGGCAAGACTGCTTCTATCCCGTAAACGAGTTGAAAAGGTGAGAAACCGGTTGCAGTCTTGACAGACATTCGGTAGGCCCTTAATGTCGAGTACAACATCAAATGCCAATTTGACTTGGCCGAATTGATCGTTCATTGTAGGATGGTCTTAAGAGATTTATTAACAACTTCCACCTGACCATTCGCTTGAGGGTAGTAGGGTGATGAGTGTTCTTTCCGCAAACCAAGTTTAGATGTTAACTAGGTCATCATTTGGTTCTGAAAGTGACTGCCATGGTCAGTGAAAATCTTTCCCGGGACGCCGAACCTTGCTATAACCTGGTTAAATAAAAAGAGATCTGCAGTCTCTCGATCATATTTAAACATTGGCATAGCTTCGACCCACTTTGTGAAGTAGTCAATGACTACAATGATGTAACAATGCCCCCTTGCTGAAGGAGGGTTGCATGTAGTGTAATCAATATCCCACTTGGTGAAGGGACCAACTGTGATGACAGGAAACATGGGAGCGGGATGTGCCCTCATCTTCCGAGAGAAGATCTGACACGAGTGGCACTTCTTGACTGATGTGATACAATATTTTATTAGTGTCGGCCAGAAGTAACTGGCTCGTAAAATATTTTGGGTTGTTGCTAACCCAGACAAATGACCACCACATGCTCCAGTGTGGCAATCATTAAGTACGATTTCCACTTCTTCATGAGTGAGGCACCGACGAAAGATGAATCTACACCTCGACGATAGAGAGTGTCTTCGAGGATGAGATAGTTCTTGGCCTGATGACGTATACGACGACACTCATCATGAGAAGAAGAGCTGGGGTACTTCAAAATCTGGAGATAGACAAGTATATCTCCATACCAGGAGTCCAAAGATGCTATCAAAAACATGTCTCCTTGAATAGGTGATTATTCGGGCATAACATCACCTGACTCGACCGAAAGTTCTAAGATGAGTTCCACAAAGACCAGTGACTTTTTGGATTTCACAGAAATGAAATCTAAGTCAAATTCCTGGAGGACAACTATCCATCTACTAATCTTTCCGTCAATTACCTGTCGTGTTAACACGTATTGAAATGGATTCACGACGACAATGACGGTGGTCTTGCAAAACAAAACATAATGATGGAACCATTGGATATCATGAACTGCTGCCAACACAAGTTTTTTGATATGAGAATAATTGAGTTCCAGTCCAACCAGGCCTTGGCTCAGGTAATAAATCACATATTCTGAGAGCAACTCATCCTCCTGAACTAAGACCATACCGATGGTTGACTCTGTTGCAGCCAAGTATAATAAGAAATATTTGTTATAATTGGGTGGATGAAGCAAAGGGACAGTCGTGAGGGCATGTTTCAATGCTTCAAATGAGCATTGAGCGGCATCGTCCCAATGAAAATGAACGTCTTTCTTTAGTAAGTGCATAAATCCCTTTGTAATCTCGGCATAGTTTGCGATGAAACGCCGCAAAAAGTTTGTTTTTTCCTGTAGACTCTGAAGCTGAAGGATTGTACGTGGGGGAGGAAACTGAACTATTGCCTCAACCTTGATAGGATTGACCATGATCCCTATTGTTGAAACTATGAAACCTAAGAGACGACCCGACGTCATGCAAAAACTGCATTTGTTGGGATTCAAGCAAATCCAGAAGTAGCGAAATCACTCAAAGATAAGTCGGAGGTGTGTGGGATGATCAGTTCTCTTACGAGAGCATGATGCTAAATATCTAAGTAGGCCTTGATTATATGTTTGAGATCATGGAAAGAAAAAGACATGGTTCGCTGAAAGGTAGCGCCAACTTTTTTCAGACCAAACGACATCTCACGATACGCGAATGTACCCCATGGACAAATGAATGTTGTTTTGTGTTGGTCTTTGGGTTTGATTTGTATCTAATTATATCCTGAAAAACCATCCATGAAAGAAAATGCCTCGCAACCTGCGCATTCATCGACTATATGGTCAATAAATGGTGTGAGAAAATTATATTTTGGATAGGCCTTGTTCAAATCATGAAATTTTGTACATACACGAATCGTACCCTGTTTTTTGTTAACCAGCATGAGGTTTGACACCCATTGGGTCAAATGGACGGGGTAGATAAAACCTTCCTTGAGCAATTTCTCCACTTCGACCTTAATAGCTACTTCTTTCTTAGGATTAACTGGATGAAGCTTTTTCCGAACCGACTTAGTGTCAGGATAAGTCGTTATTTTGTGTTCAACAATTTTTGGATCGATGCCTGGTATTTCCTCGTAAGACCAAGAAAAAATGTCGCGAAATTCCTTAAATAAATCTGTGTAGATTTGAATCTCTTCGAGGGAGCAGCCAGCTTCGATGAAAACATTCTCTACGACACCAAGGGTTCTAGAGATGTGTATAGGTATAGTTTCAATGATGGTTTCCATATTACCCTTGGCGTAAACAACATGTGTAGCCAAAGGATTAATAGGACAAGACCTATCTCCAGTCATAGTCAAGGTGAATTCCCTTACCTCAATTCTGCTTAAATCTAGGAGAAAATAAGATCTGTGATGGAGATCGTCCTAGGGTTTGTCCAGACTAGTCATTGCTTCCATGATTACTTCGTCTGAGGGAAAGACTAAGTCTAAATAATCTGTGTCAGCGAGGGAACCTTGAGCCCATATAGGCTCTAGAAACGGATCTAACTCTTGTGCGGGAGTTGGCTCAAGGTCGACGAAAGCTTGCTGGACTAAAGAGTACGCTACTTCTACTGTGGAAAAGGGCATGGACATACCATGGTGCCCTATCCCTTCCATCGTGGCTGATGGGGAAGGAAGAATCCACAGATTGTTGAAGTAAGTCATGTGAAACAACGAAACTTGGAACACCTCAACCTTATGGTGGTCAGATATGAATTTAACATCGCCTTGAGGAGGTGGGTAATTGAAAGTGCCCATCAAAGGTGGGCACAAACCAACCCCTATGTTGACGATGTTGGGTTGAGGGTTATCAATCATTGGGACCACGGATGCCCCCAATGAAGGGTCAGGATGGGAGAAAGACAACTGATCAATGGTCACAATCTGACCTTCATGTGGAAACAACAAGACCCAAAAAAATGTAGTGACTACTTCTTGCATAGCATAGGTCCAACTCCTTCCTAACAAGAGATTGTAGTTGAGAGATGCATTGACCACTTCAACCTCAACACACATGGTTTTCCCTCCTAACTTCATGGGAAAAAAAGGGATAATGCCATGTGGTCGGAATGAATGACCGTTGAAAGAGGTAAGAAGAGTAGGTGACAGAGACAAAATGGGCTGGCCAATGGCCTTCCAACACGCCAAAGACATTACACATGTTGAGGCGCCCTCATCAACCACTGTGCGGAAAATGTTCCAATTAAAAGTTTTCGTGGTGTAAGCCACTACTATCTGGAATGCTACGTGGTAAGGGAGACGAGGTTTTAAGTCGGTCATATCAAGTATGATCGTACCCATATTACAAGTCTCGGTGGATCCTAAAGCGGCTAACAGAGCCTTTCTCTGGGAAGGGCATCTTTTGAGGAATTCCAAAGCAAACATCGCACAAGGGGTTTGAGACAAATCCTCCACCACATAGTAGTTATGGGAGGCCCTTGCGTTTGGGTTGTGAGAAGCTTTCTTAAATGCACCTTTTGGGATGCGTGTCATGGTTTTGCCCAACTTATTCTCGATCTGGAGAGGAAGAGATGGGATTTCAGCTTCTTTACCTTTCTCAAAGGTTCTTGTCTTGTTGTAATCATGTGCTTTAGTCGATATATAGGCATCACCTTTCATCATATACACATTTGCAGATGCAGGATTCTTTGAAGACCGAGGGGGTCCTTGACTGTTGTTGTAGGTGAATCCTCCTGTGGACAAGTGGATTCCCTCTTGGCCTCTAGACTCGTGAGGCCAAGACAGAAAGTTCTTAACATGGACATTGACTTCCTTTTATATCTAATCAAGCTAATAAATTAAAGAGAAGGAGAAAGATATGTACCTTATTAGCGATGTTTGTCCCTATAAAGTCCTGGCCGAGCTTCGATCCTGAGCTCCCTGATAGGTCCTGTAAAACAAACAAAGGTACAAAAGACTTCCTACTCTACTGAGATTAGCTCAAACATAGATCCATCTACTAAAGACAAACTCATGTGGAACAAACACACGTTTGAAAGAAATAGGCCAAGCATTGATTATTAATGAGAAAAAGTAAAAGTACTTACAATCCTTTGAATGAAGGTGCAACAACTTCTTCCAGTTCTCCTTGTCCAACCCCTTTGCTCAATCAATCTCCACTGATTTTGTAATGTCCCCAAGGCTGAGCCCTATTGTAAATCTTGTTTATGAAATGAATTGTAAATATGTTTTATAGGATACTGAGTCAAGTTTATATAAGCTAGGGGGCTTATGTGAAAGTTAGGCCAGAGAGCCTAAGTGTTGAAGGACAAGAACCTAATTTTTGTACTTGTATTTATGTAGAACAGTAATAAATTATAAACATCGCCGCATGCAGGCCGACATGATGAATGAGTGATGGGGGACTAAGCTTCCACAGAGTGGGCAAGGGATTAGGGGTTGGAAGGTGGGAAAAAGGGGCTAAGTGTGGAGCCTAGGGGCTTAAGTCCTTGGGAATAATATTTTAATATTATTCCAAAAGACATGTGAATAATATGCTTTATCCTAAGTCCTTTTTGGAAGGACAGGCAACTTCCAAATGGAAGGATCGCATGCTGATGTAACACATGTAGTTTCATGGGTGACAAGTGTCAACCCAAGTGCATGCAGTTAAAACTGCTAAATTGAGCTATGATGGGGGTTCCTCCTCCATTCTACCTGATCTTCTGAATCGTACATCCCATCCGACATCTGCAAGAGACTTCATGCAATTCTGAAATGGGAAAAATATCCTGTGTTGATTCTGGAAAGTCGAGACATCATCCGTTTGATCATATCGAGCCTGTGCATGGAGTCTCTATCCCAAAGCCATAACCGTGAAACCATTCTATCATTGTTGAGCCTGTTGGAAAGCCCATGTCTTTTTTCCTCATTGGTTGTTGTGACCACGTAGTGCTGGGCTGCATGTGGCTGGTTGGTCAGTTTGTACAACACTCTCTCCAGGTGAGAGAGGTGATTGAAGTTGGAAGAACCGGTTGCTTGGCCTATGAGTGAATATCTCTAGGTGAGAGAGTGCGCAGAGGAAGGAGAGAACTCCTAGAAGGAACCCTATAGCTGTCACATAACTCAGAGACTTCTGATCCATTCTGTTGTTGAAACCCAAGGCAAGGGATGTTAGTAGCCGAAGGACTATCTAGGTGATAGAGAAGGTGTATACTCCTGGGGTGGAATAGGCATGTGGGGAAGGAGAGTCTATGGGCAGTGAGTATGAGTGGTTCTTGGGAGAGAATTCCTTCCTTGTGACTGTGGGTTTTCCCTATAACCTTAGCCTAGCCTAGGATTTATTTCCTGGGGAGTGGAGCTTAGTCCCAGCTCGGGGGTGACCCACTGCTGAGCTTGATGAGAAGTGTGGTCTAAGGCTGGGAGGTTCATGGAAGGCCTGCACCTGGTTGGTGAAATTACCACAATTTCAAGATAAGTATCAACTTATGTTAAATGTTATGTTTTGCATGCCTGTGATGCTTATATTTTATCATGTATTTTGTTGTGCAGATGAATTATTGTTAATTCCAGGGAATATTTGTGTTAGCAGTAATTCTTATGTTACTCTAAGTTTAAATGTGTTTCATTTGCTTAAATGCATGTCATATATATATAATTAAGTATGAGATTTTTATTCCATGAAGTAGCGCCTGCCCGACAGAAATAAGGGGACATTACAGAATGGTATCAGAGTGTTACAATAACAAAAGGGTGTTATAGTTTTGTATCAAAGAATTACAGTAACAAAAAATGTGTTACAATTTGGTATCAGAGCCAAGGTTTCGATGCTGAGCCTAGATGGGCCAATGGAGTGGTCTTTGGACCGAGGGTTTGAGGAGAAATTGTGTCTAGAGAACCAATTTTGAACCTTTGAATGCTCCTGAGTGTCAAGGAGTTACTTGACCATGTTACCAAACTCAGGAGGTGTAGCGGTGTTATGAAACCACAACTGATGTGGTATCTGGCCACAGGGAGAGAGGACTCCACACCAGAAGTGTTGGAGCCGTAGGATTTGTTCGGGGGAAAGGAGAACCCTCATAACCGTCAGATCTGGAAAATGTGCGCAGAGTTTAAAAACCCTTTGGAGTTTCACAGGAACGTGGAAATCGCGATACGCGAAACCTCGAATTCGTCAGGACCGTCCATTGGGGGAAACACGTGGCTACCAGACGACGTTTCGGCACCTAGAAAAACCAAAAGGGAAGAACCTTGTTTTTGCGAGTTGTGAAATAGAGAAACTTGAAATTCCGAAATGATCTACACCGTAGATCATAAGAGAGGAACTTGACCGTTGGATGAAGTGCAAGGGTAGATAGTAATTTTAGGATTTCAGCAAATGGAAGTTTGAGATGTGTGGTTACACAAACTCCGATGCCTGAAACCACGAAACGCCAAAAAGATCTGCACCGTAGATCTGAGAAAAGTCTAACCATTGGATTTTCCCTATGGAATGGACGTGGACACATGGGTGTACCATGTGCCAGTAAGTCGAGGAGACAAGCGAGAGTGGTGGGGCCCGATGACATCACCATAGGTGATGTGGACCCTCCAAAGGGTGCCACTTGCCACTGTAGATGTGGAGAGAGTTGTGCTATGTGGGCTTGGAGGGTAAAGTAAATCAGGATTTCGGGATTTGCAAAGGAGGAGCACGAGGGCTCAACACTCCAACTCACGAAGTCATGAGTTGCAAGAGGTGCTAGAACTTATCCCTAGCCTAGGGTTATATGTAACAGGCACTAGCGAGGAGGGAGCCATACCGTATCACATCTCGGGTATTGGCGTTTGGAGGAAGAGGAGTCGAGGGTCTTCAACTCATGAAATTGCGAGATCGCGAAGTTGCGAAAGGTGCCTTTGGTTACGAGGGTAGGGAGAAAGAGGGAGCTATCACCCGAAAGCAAGTATGAGAAGTCTCATGGACCAAGACCTTGAAACCAGAAGTCTCGAAATTTGCAGAGCCAAACAGAGCTCAGAAAACTTAATGGAATCGAAACGTTTTTCTTGTTCATGATTGGTTTATGAGTGTTGTAAGTTTATTGAAGGTTTACGAGCCTGATAAACTTCGGTTGATTGCACATTGTGTGTGCAAAGTTCAACGAGTGTCAGGTCAACCATGAATCTATGCTGAGTATAGAAATGGTAAAGGTACAGTTTGCCTCCGAAACAGAGGACGAAAGGGTAGGAAGGGATGTCAACTTGGGAGTCGAAGGATCAAACTTTAATGGGCACAAAAAAGAGATGGATAAGGAAGGACATATGATGAAACTCATTGAAAGATTGCAGAAAGATGCCCAGGCTCACCGAGCTGATAGCCAAAAGATCATGAGGGTCAGGGATCAGCAGGGAGAGTTCAACTTAAAAATGTTGAAGAGCCTCGAAAGAATAGAAAGGAAGTTGGAAAAGGGGAGTGGCTCAAGCAAGATAGAGAGTCACAAGACCCTTGAGAGAAGAAGAAGATCGAGGAGTGGTAGTAGACATCATCGTCGCTCCCCAAATCATTCCAGCAGGGAAGCATACAGTAGTTCAAGCCCATCTCCTACTATAAAACACCAAACATTTGGAAGGGATGAATTGAAAGGAGAGATGAACAAGATCAAACCTCCAACATTCGATGGAGAACATAAGAAGGAGGAATATGCCGATACCTGGTTGATTGGCATGAGGAAATATTTCCAACTGCAGAATTATTCTGCTCATGCAGAAGGAAGAATTGCGATGTATCAACTGAAAGGAAAAGCATCCATGTGGTGGGATCAATTTGTGTAAGTGCAACACATTAGAGAGAAATATATCACTTGGAAGGAGTTCAAGAGGTATTTCGAGAAGAAATACCTGACCAAAAGATACTATGACAGAAAGATGAAGGAGTTCTTCGAACTCAAGTTGGGCAACATGACCATTGATGAATACGAATGAAGGTTTTTGGAACTATTGAAGTATGTTCCATTTATCAAAGATGACGCTGTCAAGATTTAGAGATATCTCAGTGGATTGCCACCTTCCATTGGTGATAAAATTCAATATGATGATCCTAAGTCTATGTAAGAAGCAATAAGAAGGGAAAAATGCTTATATGAACAATAAAGAGAAAGGCCTACTTTTCGGAAGGCTTGGGATGAACAAAAGAAGTTCAGGAAAGAGTAGAGGCAGAAGGGAAACAAGCCTCCCTTTTTCAAAAATAGTCCTCAGGGACAGCCATTTTTCAGAGAGACTAGGAAGGCTGAAGTGGGTGAGCAAATGTCAAGACCGCCACCTATGGAGTGTTGGGGCTGTAAAGGGAACCATAGGTACAGAGACTGCCCCCACAAAAAATATAAAGCGAGAACCATCCACAATGTTCAGCAAGCTGAAACAGTGGAGAATATGGGCAGCAGGATGCCAAGGATCTACGCAGCCCTGGACAACAAGCAAGCAGAATTTCAATCGCACATGATTGAAGTGGAAGGTATGACTAACAACCAACCATTTATTATTTTAATTGATTCTGGGGCTAGCCATAGTTATGTAGATCCTAGGGAGGTGGAAAGTTTGCATTTATCAAGAAGCAAACATGAAAGGCCTTGGTTAGTGCAGTTGGCTACAGGAACCAAGAGGAAGGTCACTGAATTGGTTAAATATCGTTCAATAGACATGAATGGATTGAGCACAAAGGTTGAATTAAATGTTCTTCCTTTAGGATATTATGACTTCTTAATTGGGATGGACTGGTTGGACCAGCACCATGCCCTCCTGGACTGTCATAACAAGAGGTTTACATGCCTGTATGAGGAGGGAAGTCAGAAAACAGTCCAAGGAATTCCTAGAGCTGTGGTTGTTAGAGAAATCTCAGCCATGCAGCTGAAGAAGTGTTACAAGAAAGGCTTTCAATTGTTTGCAGCCCATGTGGAGGAATCATCCAAAGATAAAGTCTCAAGAATTGGAGACCATGAGGTACTCACAGAGTTCAAGGACATATTTTAGGAGGTACTTGGACTACCTCCGAAGAGAGACATTGATTTTTCTATAAATTTGATGCCTGGAGTAGCTCCAGTTTCGAAAGATCCTTATAGAATGAGTACGCCAGAGATGAAAGAGTTGCAATTGCATCTTGAAGAGATTTTGAAGAAGGGGTACATTCACCCAAGTGTGTCACCTTGGGGTGCCCCGATCATGTTCGTGAAGAAGAAGGATGGAATGTTGAGGCTATGCATTGATTTCCGATAGTTGAACAAGGTAACTGTCAAGAACAAGTATCCTCTGCTAAGGATCAATGATCTTTTCAATCAGTTGAAGGGTGAAAAAATATTTTCGAAGATAGATCTCAGATCAGGATATCACTTGGTAAGAATAAAGGATGAGGACATCAGGAAGACCACCTTTAGAACAAGGTACAGTCATTATGAGTTCACAGTGGTGTCATTTGGACTATCGAATGCACCTGTTGTTTTTATGTGCTTGATGAACAGTGTATTCAGAGACTATTTAGACAAGTTTGTCATAGTCTTCCTGGATGGCATCTTGGCGTATTTCAAGTCAGAGGAAGAGCATGAAAAACACCTGAGACTAGTGCTACAAGTGTTGAGAGGACACCAATTGTATGCTAAATTGAGCAAATGCTCATTTTACCAAAGGCAGATCCATTACTTGGGACATATTATTTCAGAAGAAGGGATCTTTGTGGATCCTGAGAAGGTTGAGGCCATCCGAGAATGGTCAACACCAAGAAATGTGATAGAAGTTAGATCCTTTATGGGTCTATCAGGCTACTATAGAAGGCTTATCACAGGTTTCTCAAAGATAGCTTACCCTATCATTTCCTTGCAAAGGGAGGAAAAGTTTCAGTGGACAGAAGAGTGTGAAGAGAGTTTCTAGAGATTGAAGCAGTTGTTAACCAGCGTTCCAATCCTGAGAATTGAAGATCCAAATATGGGTTTCGTGGTGTGCACAAATGCTTGTAAGGAAGGGTTGGGAGGAGTTCTTAGACAAGATGGATTTGTAACCTTTTATGAGTCTAGGAAATTGAAAGAGCATGAAAAGAATTATTCCACTCACGATTTGGAGCTGGCAGCAATCATCCATGCTCTGAGAAAATGGAGACATTACCTCATGGGAAGAAGATTCAAATTGAGAAAAGGCCACTACGGTCTGAAATATTTGTTTGGTCAGTCGACTTTAAATGCTAGACAAAGTAGGTGGCTGGATTTTCTGTGCGAATACAACTTTGATATCAAGCATATCAAGGGGAAGGAAAACAAGGTGCTTGATGCACTCAGCAGAAAAGTGCATGACTTACATGCTACAACCATTAGCATGTACAGGACTGATATTAAGGATAGAATTTTGGAAGTTGCAAATGAAGATTTGCAGTACAGAGATTTGGTAGCAAAGCTACAACAGAGTGAAAGGCCATAGAAAAGGGAAAGTTACACTTTGGAAGCTGATGGATTACTTCTGTATAAAAATATAGTGTATATACCCAAGGTCCAGGAATTGAAACTGGCAATTCTAAAAGAAATGCATAACGTGACTTATGCTGGACATCCTGGATATCAAAAGACTGTGGCAGCAGTCAAGAGCCATTATTTTTGGCTGGGTATGAAGAGGGAGATCGCTGAATACATCGCCAGATGTATGGAGTGCCAGAAAGTCAAGGCTGAGCATAGGCACCTATCCGGGTTGTTGCAGCCTTTACCCATTCCTGAGTGGAAGTGGGAAGTGGTGACAATGGATTTTATTACAGGATTGCCCAGAACGAGCAAGCAACATGATTCGATCATGGTGGTGGTGGACAAGCTTACAAAATCTGCCCATTTTATTCCACTAAAAACCACTCACAGGGCAGCAGAGGTTGTTGATGTCTTCTTAAAAGAAGTGGCACGCTTGCACGAAATTCCTAAGACGATTGTGTCTGATAGGGACACGAAATTCACCTCGAATTTCTGGAAAGGACTGTTCAAAGGATTCGGAACGAATCTGAATTTTAGTACATCGTATCATCCCGGGTCTGATGGATAGACAGAGAGGGTGAACAGAGTCATAGAGGACATGTTGAGAATGTACGTGATGGACAAACCATCAATATGGGAAGACTACCTGCATTTGGTAGAATTCGCCTACAATAATGGGTATCATGCATCATTGAAGATGAGACCATTTGAAGCACTTTATGGAAGAAAGTGCAACACTCCAGTGAGCTGGGATAATCCAGCTGACAAAGCAGTAGTTGGGCCAGAGTTTCTCAAAGAGATGGAAGACCAAATGATAAGAATTAAACAGAATTTGAAAGCTTCCCGGGACATGCAGAAAAGTTATGCTGATAAGAACATAAACCACAGATAATTCAAAGTGGGTGATCATGTTTTCCTAAAAGTGAAAACTAACATGAGTTCCCTGAAGCTGGTAAGTTGGACCAAGTTGGCAGCAAGATACTGTGGGCCTTTTGAAATACTGGAAAGGATTGGGCCAGTCGCATACATGCTTGCATTACCTGCATCTATGACTATACATAATGTGTTTCATGTTTCACTGCTTAAGAAATATATACCTGATGCTAATCATGTTATCGACTGGAATGTGATTCAGGTGGAATCAGAAGGTGTCCTACAAGTGCATCATGTGCGCATATTGGACAGGAAAAGAAAATAGCTCCAGAATCGAGCCATAGAGATTGTAAAAGTCCAGTGGACCTAGTACAGTCCTGAGGACGCAACATGGGAGCATGAAGATGTTATGCGGGCAGAGTGCCTGCATTTTTTTGAAAATTTTGAAAATCTTGTAGATGTGGTGTGAAGTTGCACTGAGGACAGTGCAGAAATAAGGGGAGGGAAATTATAATTTCCCCAAGGCCGATCCCTGTTGTAAATCTTTTTTATGAAATGAATTGTAAATATGTTTTATAGGTTGGTGAGCCGAGTTTATATAAGCTAGGGGGCTTATGTGAATGTTAGGCCAAAGAGCCTAAGTGTTGAAGGCCAAGAGCTTGATTTTTGTACCTGTATTTATGCGGAACAGTAATAAAATATAAACACTGCCGCGTGCAGGCCGAAACGATGAATGAGTGATGGGGGACTAAGCTTCCACAGAGTGGGAAAGGGATTAGGGGTTGGAAGGTGGGAAAAAGGGGCTAAGTGTGGAGCCTAGGGGATTAAGTCCTTGGGAATAATATTTTAATATTATTCCAAAAGACATGTGAATAATATGTTTTATCCTAAGTCCTTTTTGGAAGGACAGACAACTTCCAAATGGAAGGAACGCATGCTGATGTAACACATGCAGTTTCATGGGTGACAAGTGTCAACCCAAGTGCATGCAGTTAAAACTGCTGAATTGAGCCATGATGGGGGTTCCTCCTCCATTCTACCCAATCTTCTGAACCGTACATCCCATCCAACCTCTGCAAGAGACTTCGTGCAATTCTGAAATGGGAAAAATATCCTGTGTTAATTCCGGAAAGCCGAGACATCCTCTGTTTGAGCATATCGAGCCTGTGCGTGGAGTCTCTATCCCAAAGACATAACCATGAGACCATTCTATCATTGTTGAGCCTATTGGAAAGCCCATGTCTTTTTTCCTTATTGGTTGTTGTGACCATGTAGTGATGGGTTGCATGTGGCTGGTTGGTCAGTTTGTACAACACTCTCTCCAGGTGAGAGAGGTGATTGAAGTTGGAAGAACAGGTTTCTTGGTGTGTGACTGACTCTCTCTAGGTGAGAGAGTGTACAGAGGAAGGAGAGAACTCCTGGAAGGAACCCTACAGTTGTCATAGAAATCGAAGACTTTTGATCCAGTTTGTTGCTGAAACCCAAGGCAAGGGAGATTAGCAGCCAAAGGACTGTCTAGGTGAAAGAGAAGGTGTATACTCTTGGGGTGGAATAGGCATGTGGGGAAGGAGAGTCTGTGGGCAGTGAGTATGAGTGGATCTTGGGAGAGAATTCCTTCCTTGTGACTGTGGGTTTTCCCTATAGCCTTAGCCTAGCCTAGGACTCCTTTCCTGGGGTTTGGAGCTTAGTCCCAACTCGAGGGTGACCCACTGCTGATCTTGATGAGCAGTGTGGTCTAAGGCTGGGAGGTTCGTGGAAGGCCTACACCTGGTTGGTGGAATTACCACAGTTTCAAGATAAGTATCAGCTTATGTTAAATGTTATGTTTTGCATGCCTGTGATTCTTATATTTTATCATGTATTCTGTTGTGCAGATGAATTATTGTTAATGCCAGGGAATATTTGTGTTAGCAGTAATTCTTATGTTACTCTGAGTTTAAATGTGTTTCATTTTCTCAAATGCATGTCATTTATATATAATTAAGTATGAGATTGTTATTCCACGAAGTAGCGCCTTCCTGACAGAAATAAGGGGGCGTTACAGAATGGTATCAGAGCGTTATAGTAACAAAAGGTTGTTACAGTTTGGTATCAGAGCATTACAGTAACAAAAAGGGTGTTACAAATTTATTTGATGACATCTCACTCATGAGATCATAAGTTTGATGTAATTCTCAATTGTCATTCTCAATACCTTCTTATGAGATCATAAGTTAGGTATAATTCTCAATCTTCCTTGTGCCTTTCACCATGAGAAGGCCCCCTTATATAACCTTGGAGAGGTCCAACCACTTGAGAGAGATTTGGGATGAGTTGAGGATTCCTCTCCTTCTGTTGAGGATCTCTCCTGAGATCATGCCTTGGCCATCTATTCGAATCCAACTACCTTCAGGAATTGAGGGATTCTTCCCTTATTTGCCTCAACAAACCCAAAATTTTCTCAAAAAAGGGTAGTGCTCCCCCATAAGGGTGCACAGGGTGTTTAAACACTCCCCCAAAGAGGCTCAAGGAGTGCCAACACTCCCTGACAGTGGGTAGGGGAGCGCTCCTCTCCAAAATTTAGTTTTTGAGTGGTTTTTCCAATGGCAAAAGGCTTGTACTCCCTGTCAACATATCTCTCTTCCAAACTAGCCTTTGAGGTGTCTTAAGTGTCTTTGTGATGTCGTTAGAGGCACAACATATGAAATATGGAAGAATGATGTTTGTGACACTTGCAACACTTATATTCAAGATGCAACGCTTGCGGAAAATATGTGACACTTACAACACTCGTAATGACAACACTTGCGACACTATCAAAGTGAGTAATTTTGAGGTGTAACAGATTGCCCCCCAAAGTATGAAGTTAGAAGACAATGATGACTGAACTACTTTGTAGACTTTTTTGAGAAAGGGTATGGATGGAGAGAGACCGGAAAAATCTACACACAACCATCAAACAAATATTATGACATGATTCAAAACCCAAGGCAGGCATACCTATGCTTGAGAGATAAAGACTTTTTAGGTATGGCCGCCATAAAATACATTGCGGATCCATAATTATATTGACAAAAGGTATAGCCACTGAAGATACACTATGGATCTATACTCCTATGACCTGAATTGATCATAGCCACAATGAATACACAGTGGATCTACGAGATGAAAAGACATAGCCACAACCAATACAAAGTGGATCTATGTAACAATATATGTGTCATAGTTCAAAAGAACTCCTTCACAACTTGGGCAAAGAATACATAAGAGTGAAAACTCAACCCAGGGTCTTCTTACCAATCCCTATGTAGTATGAATCTAACCATGTGAATATATGTCTTGATGTCGAACATGGCATAAACCACTTGATTACCAGTCAATGATGTAAATCGTTAACAAGTGCGAGGGAGATCACCATTGATGTCAATGATTCCCAAGGTACTCTAGTACATTCCAACAAATTTGAATAGATGATATGAATTCGAACATCTGTGGAATCATCTGATCAGAGGTAAATGATGTAAACCCATTGTCGGACATGAGGAGGCCTACCATTGAGGCATGCAAGTCCCAAGGTACTAACTAGTTTCTAAGCCTAGTTCCTGGATAATGTGTTGAAGTCGACAGGAATAGACTCGTTGAGGAGTAGGTTTTTATAATGTGTTGAAGTCTTTAGCATTGTATTTTTTCCATAGTTGAAAATAAAACCTAGGAGTGTAATTTTGAGAGCATATCAGAGGAGGAGATATTTTGTAGAATCCATATAGGCCACAGTGTTAAAGGAAACTCCACATAAAGTGCCTCTCTCTTTGTACTCACATTTGAAGAAAAGGGAGTAGAGAAACCTCACCTTTTAGTTGGGTTTTCTTTCCTACTGGGTTTCCTAGGTGTTGTGCCAAACATCAACACGTTACCTTTTTCTTGTATTTTTGCTTGTAAAACCATTTTTAGCCAAGAAAATGGGACCCTTCCTTTTCAACTTGAGAACCTCTTGATTGAATGAGAAGAGATACCTCGAAATCTTGATCTTTGATAAAGACTTCTCATCCCCTCTAATTAAGTTTATTTATCTTGCGAGTCAAATTGGTTTTGGGTTTAACACTTGTAAGTTTTAAGAGACTTTTGTGGGCATACTAGAGTAGTTCTCGTTAACTCTACCGACCCATCAAAGGAGTTCTCATGATTTCCTCTGGTACACACTAGAGGACTTCCTCCCAAATTCTCTGGTGCGTACCAGAGGTCTTCCTGCAAACATCTCTGATATATGAGTCATTCACTGGATAATTTCTTCGCAAGTTCATAAAAAAATGAACCAAGCCACTGGAAGACTTTCCACTATATCCTCTTATACATACCAAAGAATATCCCACCAATGTTTTTGGTGTGAAAAAATTTCCACCGAAGGAGTTAAAAACTCTTTCATTGGTTCTCCATGTCTAGCACCGACACACTTGATATCCACACCTCTGATATCTCAAATCCTTCACCTTGTGAAAAGTTATAAAAGGAACATGTGTCCTCTCATCCCTCAATATGCATGTTATTGTTCATTGCCAGAAAAAAAAAGGTTACATGTGCACAAGAAGTGATGTCCCAGTCAGAACACCTCCACATCCCCTTTCACCATCCACATATCGCTAGTTTACAGGTAGGGATATAAAACTTCTATCCTTGCTTCTTCATTTTTTTTATGTTTGTTGATTGTTAGGGTTAAGGTTTCCCCACCAAACCTTCATTAAACAATATACCATTTAACTCCTTACACCTCCCCTTGGCCTACCTTCCCTTCATCTTCCCATGAAACCTAACCCTAACCATGCCATGCTTCTTGTACCCTAGCTAACAGGATCCACCTGTACCCTCACCTTAACCAAATGATCGATTTGGGTAAGGACCCCCACAATAATTCCCTAACTCGCACCATCAAATTGATCCACTGCCCATCGAGTTCCATCCAACCTCACTATCATTTAATATTTCTATGAAGTATGAAACAGGTCTCACTCGGACTGAACTCGCCCCAACCTTGAAACATTTCCAGACTCGAGAAATATCTCGGATTGATTCTAAATCAAGTTATTCCTAGGCTAATACCATCTTCTCGGAGCCTAAGCCACCGGCCCATCCATGTAGAACCTTGGTCACCCGCGCAAACCATTGATAAAGCACTTAGTCAATTTTAGAGGAAAATCCCCATCGACGGAGTTGTTGCAAACTTCTCTCATGACATCTCAGCTCCATCAATGGATTTTATAGTAACCTCTGTGATACTATCATATCTCTTTTCGACGAAGTTATCGATATTGAACTTAGTTGTGTTGGCACAGTTCCCCGAAATATCGTCGATACCCACCAACAAGCTTCATGTCTTTCCCCCTAGTATGTGATTTCTTCTATTGGTGAAATTTACAATAGGTTTACTGATATGTCGATGACTTTGTTATGATGGCCTCCAAACATTACACTTTATTGTTGGCAAAGTCCTTAACATCACCTCTGATCACTTCTTCTACATTTTGACACAGTTCTTCCCAACTTCGTTAGTTCCCATCTCTAACGATTCTACTTGGTTTCCAATAACTTCACCAGGATCATTCTAACATATCGGTGTAGTTTGCACAAATGTCGTCGGTACACTAACTTTCTATATCGACATAGTTTTCATCAACTATGTTGAATCCCCTTTCTTTATTGGCACAGTTATCATCAATTACATTGGTTCACCCAAACTAAACCCGATTTCATTCAAACTTTCACCATGTCATCCATAATCCTATCTTCTTAAGATGAAAAATTCCCCCATAACATTAGATCAATTAGTTCCTTAGGTAATAACACAAGTTCACACTAATAGATTCATCTTTTAACCTTGTTACTGCTCAAGAGCCCAATGATTCACATGATTATTAGAACTAACATTTTATGTTTGTTGTCATATATTATTTTATTGTTAATTTAATGCACTAATACTTATGTGTTTCCACATATTCAGATATGTCACCCTGAAAGAAACCTACAAGAAAAGTACTCATGATAGAAGCTTCTAGAAGTGGAAACCGACAGGAGGAAGAAACTGGCACCTCGAGGGAAGTCTATGACAATACGATAGTACTCTTAGAGAAAGCGGGAACTTCACTCAAATGGGGTGAAGTTTTCCAGATGTTCAAGAAGCAAAACTTCCTTATGGAAGTTGAAGATCAAGATGAATTGGAAATCTTCAAGAACATCCTAAGGTCAGGATTGCACAGGGTTGTGGCTCATGCAGTAGTTTTCCCTTGTGCAAACATGATCTCATGGATCCTCAAGCACATATACCTTGAGAACCGGTATATACTTAATGATAAGGGACAACACATTGTGTCATTCCAAGCAGGTGACATAGCCAAGTATTACCATTTGGAAAAGGGAAACTGGTCACTGAATGATGAACTCATAAGAAAGTTCCCACACAAGGTGAAGGATATATTCAAGATATGGTACAAGCCAGATAAAATGTTCAAAATCAAGTCGTTTGGTGAATATTTGACCACTTCTCTAAGAACACCATATCAATATATTGTGGCGATGTTATGCAAGCTTTATGGGGAAGAAGATGCTTCTAAATTCACTTTATCCCTTATGCCTCTGATACATTACTATGTCGATGAAGGATTGTCATTCAATTGGGTCGACATCTTGTCAGTAACCCTAGAAGAGTCCATCATATCCATCAAGGAGACCACTCTCGACCAATTACCAAGATTTTACATGTCTTTTTATATGTTGGATATTATGTGTGTTCACCATCAATATCCCAAGATGGGTTGGGATTGGCAACCAATTGATCCATTTGTGCATGTTTATTGCAAAGTGATCTAGGAGCACAAATACAAGACTAAGTACCATTGGATATGAAATCATTTCTTAGCGCCTCTCTATGAGCTCATCTTCATCACACCAGCTCCATGTGTGACCGATATAGCATTAGAAATAATTTGGAAGATTAGAGATCGGTACCTCATGGAGCACGAAACTTACATAAGGGTATAGGGAGCTACTAAATCTCCCCATTTTCTCCCAAGATTTTTGCCTGACATATTAGTGCTTTAGGATATCACATATAAAACTGTGATCCATGGAGTTGGGGAAGAATTGTATCGAGACAAGAATGATATCTATCCCCCACTATCATCATTGTGGGCCATCTCATACTCATTCAGAAACATTAATCAAGTGTAACAACCCTGCTTAAATAGATGTATAAGGATTATTAATTAAAATTAATTTGATAATCTGACTGTCCTAATATGTTAGTTAAACAATAATTATTTCTTAAATAATATTAAATAATTAATTATTATTAATTATTTGTCCATATCTGTCAATGATTA